>PVKB01000044.1:966081-1074839 GCA_004027205.1 Ctenodactylus gundi
TTTTTTTTGAAGGATTCGTATCTTCCATTAGACTTTTGAAGGAGCCTATTACTCGAATAAAGACCGGGAGATGTGGCTTTTGCCTTGTTATCCGTACTATTTTGACCAAGCCCCTTCCTGGTGAGTCAAGCACACTAATTGTCTATTTTTAGCAAACAGTTCTCTTTATTAGCTGCAAGCTCCATCTCGACATCATTAAATGAGTCACCACGTCCACGTACTCAGTGAAGCCCGCAGATATAAAGTCTAAACATACTTTCTAAGACCAAGATGGAATAAATTTTTCTCGCTGCACTTCAAAGAGGAGGAAAGCAACAAGTCCTCTAAAAAATATGCACAGCTAGATGTGCAACTCAAAAGCAGAGAGCCCTTGGAAATCTCCTGCTTAAGAAAAAAGTACTCTCAGCTTCAAGCTGTGGCTGGGTCTCACAGTGAACCTGACAGAGTCTAAGATGAAGGACTTCTTCCCCCAAGATTAACATTGCAGAAGAATTTTTAGGATCCACCATCCTCAGGGAATATCCCTGAGGGAAAAAACCTAGACCACCAGCTCCTTGCATCTGGGAGGGAGATCCTACCCACCTCCCTCCCCACTCTGCCAACAACTCTGGTGACTCAACTGAAGTCACCCTTCATTTCTGTCCCCTCCCTTGAGTCAAAGGCTGGTTCTAGCCACACTCTTGCACTCTGCCCCCTGCGTCGCACACAGCCAGTGGCACTCCTTCACCTGGCCCTTTCCTACCCCCTGTCCCTACCCCAGCCATTTTCCAAGAGGGGAGTGGCTGTCACTGCCACTCCTGAATACCCATTGCCCTTTTGTGCTGTTTTGGGACAGATATTATCATTTCTTTATTATCATTTCATTATCATTTCTTTTGCAGACCCATCTGCTCAACTCATCCCTCCATTCACCCCACAAAAGAAGAGAGAAGAAGGGGGGTCAGCTTGAACTTATACTCAGTCAAATTATGCCAACTCCTTTCCCCATGCAAGGCCACATCTGTACGCACCTCCCTCACCCACCAGAACTTCCCAGTCTAAGCTGCTCAGATGATTCCGGGGGAACAGAAAGAGCCTCATCTGCAGAAACCTCCAGATTCTTGAAGCATTCAGCAAAAGAAAAAGGCAGGAAGAAAGAGAGTCTGTAATTGTGGTTGGGCTGCACTCTTCAGTCCTTTTCAAAACGATCCTTGTTAGGTTTATGACATTGTCGAAGAGTCTCTAAATTTTTCTTTTCTCATCTACAGACTTTGAGGTTGGACTTCCTTGAAGTCTTTCTGGATTTAGATCGGGTCGGGATAAACCAAGGAATTTTTGCCTTATCCTCAAGGCTAAAGGTTATACTTCTGGAGTGTTTTGTTTTTGCTCATTTTCTATAATGGATAATTTCAAACATGTTCAAAAGAATAAATAATAGAAGGACAAACCTCTAGGTGCCTCCACCCTGCTTTGGCAACTTTGCTCGAGCAGTCCCCGCTGGTTCATCTTTAACTTCCACCTCAGAAAATTATTTTGAAGCAAACCCCAAAATTCATAATATTTCATCCCCATAATAATGGTCCTATATATATATATCTGAAAGATACTGATTTTTTGTAAACATAATCATCATGTAATTATCACACCCAAAGGTGTTGGACAATAATTCTCTCATATTATCAAATATACAGTTAATATTCACCTTTTCCTGACTGTTTCATACATACCCTTACTTTTATGGCTTAAGTCTGTGTCCAGATACAATCTACCGTTCGGTACTGATTAATATTCATAATATTCATTGTCTCCTTGTGATTTGTTGGCTAGAGAATATGCTTCTGTTTCCCCATTCTTCTTACCTCCTGCCATTGTCCTATCTTCCTCTGAGATTCTTGTTTGTTCTCACTTTGCCTCTGAGTTTCTTCAGATATTTTTAGGGCTTGGCCACCCACTCATTGAGAGAAAGGGGGAAGTACTGGAAGGCTGCTTGTTGTTGGGTGTGGGGCTGGAGGGCTTCTTCGCAAGGGTCCATGCAGGGGGGACAAGCAAGAGTGAGGAGAGGGGTGCAGGGTCAGGGGGAGTACCGAGGGAATGTGGCAGAAAGTGCAGGAGAAGTACTACAGGAGGGTGGCAGTAGGGAGATTTAAAGCTCTTTCCCGTGACCTTGTAAGCTGAAGTAATTTCCCCAGTGGAGTCTCCTTGTTCCTTGACAAGGAGACTATGTCTGGCTACCGTATTTGCTACAAGGTGGGTGGAGAATGGATTTGAGAGTCTGGCTGTTACGTCAACATGGACTTGTTTCTCTTATTTTGGAGAATATCCCTTCCTCATCAGAACTGACTGTTCTCCAGGCCTCAGTCCCTATCTCGGGCCTAACTTCTCCTAGCACCTTTTCTTAGTTCATTTTGTGCTTTTACAGCAGGACACCATAGACCATGTCATGTATGAGGAAAAGAAATGTATTATCTCAGTTCTGGAGGCTGAAAAGTCTAATACCAAGGTGCTGGCTCTGGTGAGGGCCTTCTTGCTACATCACAATATGGCAGAGAGCATCGTGTGTTGAGGACTCAGATCCTTCTTTCTCTTCTTATAAAACCACTGATCCCATTATAGATTCCACCCTTGTTGACCTTGTCTAACCTTAGTCACCTCCCAAAGCGATAACTCTGAACACTGGGAGTGTATGAATTTGGGAATTCAGTTTCTACTACATGAAGTTCAGAGAGACACATTCAAGCTGTAGCAATACCTTCCTACCCCTGGCTACCTGAACTTGGTAGCAGAGGTTTGGGGAAGCTGGAGAGGGCTGGGGACTGTTGATGTCTGTCTCTCAAAGCCCACCAGGAACCTTTCTGTAGCCCAAACAACTGGATTTCGGGGCCTGATCATAGAGATCCAGGTCTCAGCTAACACTGGGCTGGAAGCTGGTATGTGGGAATGGAGGGTGGAGGATTAATCCTCTGTAGGAGATGGGAGGACTGAAAGAGCAAACGCTGTTGTCTGTGGGACCCTGACTAGGCCGAGGAATAACGGAAGGTAGACAGTGGCTCTGACCTCAGTCTCGATAACCTCTTCTCGATACCTGCAGGAGTGGAGCCCCTCCTTCTTATCCCAGGACCAGGACAGCCCACAGCTCAGGTTTCACTTTACTGCAATCCCGAATTTTCCTCTGCCCAAAGACCCTTACCATAAATCACGTGATCAGGTTTCAAGAGACCCACCACGCAAATTGGGTGACTTTCGGACCCCAAACTTCCTCCAATCAGTAAATGACCTTTGACCTACTACCCTGGCTGGCCCTCCTCCTTCCAGCTGCTTATAAGTCTGGCCCCCAGGGACAATAAACGAGCTGTTAACACTGATTTATCCTCCCGAATGCTATTCTGTCTACTCACACCCTCAAGACCCCACTCCTCCACCCTTCACTGATTCCCGATCACCAGTGGCCAACAGCCGCCAGGAGTCCTGGAGATCCCAACAGTTGTCGGTGGGAGCCACAGTCACTTGCATTCACTATAAAAGAGAGTCGATTACTTATAGCTTGGGTTGGGACAGCCGGCAGTCAGACAGTCAGATGTGGTAATGGCCTGGTCTTGTTTTTATCTTCGTCTTTATCTATCATAATCACAGCCACGGAGTGGCCTTGTGATGGAGGGTGTGTGTGTGTGTGTGTGTGTGTGTGTGTGTGTGTGTGTGTGTGTGGTTTTCTTTGACAGAAGACTGTCAAGTACCCCCTGCCAGTGCCTGGCCAGCTCCTGGCTCTCTAGGGGCTGGAAGCTGTTCCCTCAAGTCCTAACTGCACCTGTGCTTCCAGCCCTCAAAGCCTCTGGCATGGAGCCCCCACTATCAGCTCCACGGCTGGCCAGTCTCCTGTCCGCCCCCCAGCTCTCCACTTGCAATTCACAGCTTCCTCTGCTTGGTCAGGTCACTGATCACTCAAAAGTCTGTGCTCCTTTCCTTTCTGCTCTGGTCCCTTGGCTCAGTCTCTTTACCTTTAGGGTTTCTGGCTTTTTTTTTTTTTTTTTTTTTGTACCTTTACTGTTATTTTAGAGGACTTTGAAGAGGGAGCAGAAGTAGGTGGCTTTATCCCTATAGCGTGTTTTCCTAGAAGTTCTTCCTAGCTTTCAGCTCTTCTGACTTCCCAGAAAATTGTTCCTCTGTCTTTTGCAAAGAGATGCCTGATACTTGCATTCAGCCTTCCTTCCTTCGATAAAATGGGGACAGACTATGTTGATTATAGATTAATATGGTGTGAAGAAAATTATAAAAACTGGCCTGTTTGTGGTTCTAGGGATCGAACCAAGGGTTGCTCTACCACGGACCTACATCTCAGTCCTCTTTATTTGAGACAGTGTATTGCTAAGTTTCCCAGGTAGAACTCAAAATTGTGATTCTTCCACCTCATCCTCCATCAAAGCTAAAATTATAGGTATGCACCAACATTCCTGGCTTGCACTGCTTTTCTGAACGCAGTCTGCTTTGTTATTTGACTGCACTGAGACTCTGGCATCCTGGTGAAGTCTCACAGATTCATTTGTTTTCCAAAGTAGATTTTCTGTGGCTGAGTGACTTTGTTCCTTTATGTCTGGAGCAGTAAATATATTTGCTTCTCACAAACTGTCCAGGTAGCAAACAGACACTTTAATAGGAACCATACTTCTCATCTCTAAGGTTCAGTATTTTTAATTAGCTGGCTGGGCAGCTACTTTTCTCCTTCTTTAAAGTATAAATTATTAATGGCCTCAGGGAGGAAACGTCCATTTAATGCAGTGACATGACTATACCGTCTGTCTCAGCAGCTCAGCTCTGCTCAGTAGTACTCTGTGGAGAAATAATGGCACTAATACAAAAGAATCATCATTAGGATGCCATCCTGGGGCGCTGGGCCTGCTGCTCCACGGTAATAATCACACATCTCTAGGCGTGCGTGAACGTGGAGGAGACGACATTGCAGTACTCTGGAGAAGGAAGGCAGCACTGGGGATGGAAAGTCTGGCTCCTGCTCCGCACACCCCAGCATTTAGTGGGGATGTTGGCAGATTGATCAGAAGGGTCAGGAGACAGCAGATATGGGAGCAGCACAGAATGTCTGTGACGAAGTCTATTTATGACACCATGCAGAAAGTCTTGTTTCCTTTGTGTTTTTGAAGACCTGTATTTGCATGTAGGCTGGGATTTGTTAACGGAAGTGCATATAACCTCTGAAGGAGGAAAGCACAGCATATGAATGAGTTAGCCAGCTTTCTTCACTACGACAAATTACTGAAGAACATTGGCTTTAAAGTCATTTTGGCTCACAGTTTCAGAGGATTCAGTCCACGGTCAGCTGGCCTCTTTGCTTTTAGGCCTGTGGCTAGGTATTACCATCATGGCAGAAGGGCATGGTGGAGAAAACTTGCAGAATTCATGGGAGTCAGGAAGTAAAGTGAGTGAGGAATGAAATTCACCCTTCAAAGGCACACCCAGTGACCCACCTCTTCCTACAAGGCTTCATGGTCTAAAATCCCACAATCTTACAATGGCACCATCAGCTGGGGACCAAGTTTTTTTAATACCTGAGCCTTTCGGGAACATTATATTAAGACAGACAAGCAAGCATTGATATTCGTAATAGGTTGAAGGCCAATCGTATACTAGCCTTGCTTACTGGGATTTACAGAGCAACCCTGTATGCCATCCAGGGGGCAAGTTTCCACTTCTTAAGAACCCCATTTAGTTGGCAAGGTGTCAGAGAGGTTGCTGATATGAGATATAAATAGGGAGCCAGGGTCTGATTCAGCTCAGGTCCTCCTCGGCTTCCCTGACCTTCACATGCCTTCTGTGTGTCTTACCCAAGGATGTGTCAGGTGTCTACATCCTTTGCTAGATCATAAGAACAGGCTGGAAATTTCTTCCTGACTTCTAGTCTTGGCCTGAAGCAGCCTCTGAATAAATTCTGCCCCAAGTCACTCAGTGCCTGGCTACACCCCTCTTGTGTTTGTGGTCAGCTGATGCCACCTCCCTGTGTCTAGCTCTCACAGATACAGACATCCGGCTTAATTTTCACTGCAAATGGAGCAAAATAAATAAGGAAGAACCTGCAAAGGTGGGGAGAGAGAGGGCGTGTCAATCCTAAAGCAACTTCCACATCTGTATGGGGACACATTTTGTAACCAAACCCTTGCTGTAAGTTCCCTGAGAGTAAGCACAGTTCATGCTGAAGGCGAAGGCACGTGGTGTTGGAGGGGGGTGACGCCCCAGGGGACTGAGAAGGCAGAGAGCAGTTAATTTTAAACAAATACCCCGATACCTGGTTTGGGTCTAAAACATGGAGAAGAGGAATGTCTCCTTGGGGCTGTCTCAGGAAGCCGGGTAGATGGAGCATCATGCAATAGAGGCTGACACTCGAGCTTGGGCTGAGTTGGACTCCTAGACTTGGGTCCCAGCTATGCCTATTCACAGCATGCGACTTTGAATTAGCTATTAAGCTATCTCTGCCTCGGCTAAACTTTCTACAAAATAGAGATGATGACAGAATACCTGTTTCCAAGTTTAAAAGAGCTCAGAACGGCCCCTGAGCACCCTCTCTGGACAGCACTAGGCCGGGTTTTCACGTACACTAACTCACCTGATGAGGCCAGTATTTTTATTGGCATCATTCCTGCTTTATGAATGTGAAAACTAAGATAACATAATTGAGAAGTGGCAAAGCCAGAGATGGGATCTGGTGCCAATATCTTTCCTCTTAGCACTGCTCTATGCACCTTTCTAAAAATGCTCTTTTTATCAATATTGAGGCACATATTGCATGCTGAATGGTGTCCCCAAAAACAGATGACTGAATTTTTAACCCTCAGTATCTATGAATATGATTTTATTTGGAAACAGGGTGTCTGCAGATACAAAGTAAAATGAGGTCATGTTGCATGAGGAGGGGGCCTAATCCAATGACTGGTACCCCATAAGAGGAGGGAAGACTCTTCCTCATCACACTGGGGAACGCTGTGTGACAAGGAAGACAGAGCTTAGGGCAGTGCGCCTACAGGCCTAGGAATGCAGAGATTGCAGGCATCTGCCAGAACGTACGGAGGAGGAAGGCCCTCTCGCCCTCAGAGAGAAAGAGCCTAATCCAGCTGGGACTTTGCTTTCAGACTCCAGCCTGTGGACAAGACAAATTTCTCCTGTTGTAAGCCACTATAGTTGTGACATTGTCATAGAAGGCCGAGGAAACCAATGGAGTACTTAAATAACTAGTCTGTTTCTGTAGAAACCAGCTCTTTGGAGAGTATAAACTTCTCTCTATAATGTGACTGTATTAGTCAGTTTCCTGTTGCTGGGACACAATACTTACAACTTAAAGGAGAAGTCTAATTTAAGTCTTGGTGTCAGGGTACATGGTCAGCTGGCCCAAAGCTGGCACGTTATGGTGGAAAGGCATTTTGGAACACAACTGCTTAGCTCATGGCAGCTGGAAAGCAGAACAGTACCAGAGGGGAAGAGGTAAAGGATCCTGCAGACACTTCCACAACCCACGCAGGCACCCAGAGAGTACCCCTCCAGTCTGCTGGGTGAGTTCTGAGCCCATCGAGGTGATGCAATTAAGCTTAACTGTCACCGTGGTATGAGCCCATTTTTATTTTTGATTTTGAGATACGGTCTTGTTAAGTCACTAGGTTGACCGAGCTGGGCTTGAACTCTCAACCCTCCTGCCTCCACCTCCTAGAGTGCTGAGGCTATGGGCCAGCACCACTGGGCCTGACTGCATTTTCCCATTTTGTTGGTAAGAGAGCTGTCTGCCCAAAGTCACGCATTGGATTTCCGACTCTGGGCTTCTAGCATCTGAGCTGTTTGTCTGTTTTACCACACAACACCACAGAACCTGCTCCAAAAGAAAGCATGTCTCCATCACTGCATTCAAACTGCCAACACGGAATTTTGAAAAGGCACATAAGAGACTGAACACATGAATGGATGTGGCCTGGACCACATATGACGAAATTCTGACCCACAGTCATTTTAGCAACCAATATGGAAAGCAAGCCACGTCCTCTGTGGAGTCAGCACAGATAGCTCAGTGCTTAGAAGTGAATCAATTTCCTGATTTTTATCCTGCCCCCTTCTGAACCCAGAATCAGAGAAAGGCAAACATACATCCAATCATAAATCTGCCCCGGTCTCCCAGCCAGCTTCCACCTATGCCCACAGGCCTTCCGGCAGGACACAGCCTTAAGCTTTCCTCCTGCCCCACCTGCCCCGGAGTCCCTGCCAATGCAAGTCACATGTCTATGGAGATGTCCTTGGTAAAGTTTTGAGGCAGAGCTCTGCCTGTTCTCACTCAAGAAGTTTTTGTTTATTTCATTTGTGTCTCATCTGTTAAGAGTGTTTCACTTATACAAGTGTTCAGATAGCTGGAGATGAAACTTACCTAATGAACAGGTTTTGTATGGTAATACCTTGCATAGCCTCAGGTGAAGAAAGCAAACTCAGTAAATAAAAATTCCATCTTACACCTAAAATACTTTCTTTTTAAGAAGAACTGATTAAATCTTGTCTCCACTGCTGCCTTTGAAATATTGCAACCCATAAGATCTCTCGTGGCAGGAAGGAGGAATGGTGGGAGTTGATCAAACAGAAGTGGGAAGGTCCAGACTCACAGCTGGACAGCTGAGTGCCTCTAATCCCAGCACTCAGGAGGCCTAGGCAGGAGGATTGCTGTGAGTTCTAGGCCAGCCTGGGCCACACAGTGAGTTGAGGACCAGCCTAAAGGACAGAGCAATACCCTCTCTCCCATTTAAAAAAAAAAAAAAGAATGGAGGGAACACTAGCTTTCGTGCTAGCAGAGGCTGGTTCTCAGTGGTGGACAACAGATGGCTCTGGTTGCCTCTTACTTTTATTTTGTTCTGTGAATATTTTTTCAGTACTGGGAATAAACCTGGGTTTCACATTCAGTTATGTTCCCAGTCATTTTAAATATTATTATTATTATTATTATTATTAATTATTGAGACAGGCTCTTGCTAAGTTGCCAGGATGGGGTTAAACTTGTGATTCTCAGCTTTCCAGAGTGCTGGGATTACAGGTGTGCGCCACCACGCTTAGCTTCTGTGGTTTTGTGTGTGTGCGTGTGTGTGTGTGTGTGTCCACATGCACATGCCATGTGCACTTTTCAGGTGTCCTGCAGGAAACTGCAGGATCTGGAGCTAGATCTACAACACCTGAAATTAGAAAAGTCTTTAGGATCAGGAACACTGAAGGAGGAGGGAAATGGTGCACTTTGCGAAACATCATAAATGGAAAGCATAATTTAAAGTCACCTCAGAAAAGATCACCACTGAGAGACAAGTTGTAAACTTGTAGAGTGTTCTGTGAGAAATTTCTTTGCAACTCACAAGATGTGTTGAGATGTTGAATAGTAAGGAATTTGTGCACATCTCCAGCGTTAAGATCACAGAATCACAGCAAGCACACATTTGGCTCAGGGCCCTTGCACTGGCTGTTCTCTCTATCCTAACACTCTTTCCCTAGATTTCTGCCTGGCATCCTTCCTCAATTCCTTGTAGAGAAGAGCAGCCCCCATACAGGAAGCCACATGCATTTCCTGTGCATTGTCCTCCCCTCACCAGAATAGCAGGTGCCTGAAACAATAACTGCAATGGCACTCAGCTACTTTTTGAATGAACAAACAAATTAATAAACAAAGTCAATTAGGACTTCAGAGTGGTATGAGTATTTTTTGACTTTGGTTTATGAGAGCCAGGTCCTTCTCCTCACAGGATCTCTGAAAATGTCATGTGCACTGGCCTCCCTAAGTAAAGCAATGACGTTGGCCCCTTCATTCCTTGTGAGCTGTTCCAGCCCAAGAGAGAAGAGTTAAAAGAAGCGAAGCTTGTAGAACAGGCTGTGGTTCACAAATGCCAACTGCCACTTAAAGGAACAAGAGTTTCTTGGAGAAATGGCTGATTTCATGTGAGTGGCTGAAAGGGCGATGATAAAAAAAGACCCAAGTGCCAACTTGAAGCAACTTCCTATGCCAAAGACGGGACCACTTGAATAATGACGACAATGTTTTGAAGCACATCAGATACATTAAGATCTATGAGTTCATACTGACACTCAAAACATTTCAAAACAAAACAAAATTAATTGGTCACCTTGGGCAATTGCTAAGGCTCAAATTTATTTTTCAGAGAACTGATAAAAAGTAAGAGTAGGAATCAAGCATTTATCTTGCTTTCCTTTACAGACTGTGTTTCATGATAGCCAGTTAAAGAGGAATGATTCTATAAGAAGCCATTCAAGCTAATAAATGAAGAAGCAATGAGATAATTAGGAAAGTCATCATTCTTGCAAGTCCCTGTAAAATAATGGATGGAGGTAGCAACAATTAATAACTGCTAACCATTAAGTCAATGGAAGGTATAATTAAAAGATCAGAGTGAGCAACTAAACCTACTGATCAAATGTCAATCAGTGTTACTAAAAGTGGCCAGTCAGACATACATGCCTCTTGCGCTGATGCAACGGAAGCACATAGCATCACGAGAAAGTTATCTCACAGATATGTGTGCAAGTGCCCATACACGTGCATGTGCACTACTATGTCTGAAAATCTGGTAAAGTCTTTGAATAACTCCAAGAAGTCAGGAACTACCCAGGGTAGCAGAACTGGTTAACAGACAGTACTAGGAAACAACAGGACAAATTCAGAAAATAAGAAATTTCCATAAAACAAGTGACTCCGTTTCTTTATTAACCCATAGTTAAAAAAAAGAAAAAGAGGGAAAAGATAGTAAATAAAAAAGAAGAAACTATGTCAGTGGAAACTTCAGACAGATCACCCCAATGTGGAATGAGGCCTTTAGCTGCACCCTGGTTTGAACAACACAATTTTGAAAGTATGATTTTGAGATGATCAAAAAAAGTAAATATAAACCAAGGGCTAGCTACTGTTAAGAATTGTTTTCTTGAATGTACAAGAGGTTTTAGGTTATTGTTTTTAGAGCTACGTACTGGAATCTTTGGATGCCAGATTATATTTGTGTAAGATTTGCTTCAAAATAATCCAGCAAAAATGTAAGTGGGGGTGTAGCTGAGACAAGAATTCTGAAAAGTGTGGCTATGGGAAGGCTGATGTGCCCCGTGGGGTTTTAAACATGCCTAGCTTCTCATCTACCTGGGAGAGAGTTGGTTTTTTAAAAAATTTTCATAGGCCAATAATTTTATAAAATACAATAAAAGCGAATTACTAAAAAAAAACCCTAAACCATATGAAGCTGGACATAAAATCAAAGTCCAAAATTTTCATTGGCTCAACAGACATAAAATTATATTTAAATAAATAAAATCAAAACAAACATACCATAGGGAAGGCAAAATAAATAATATGTTTTTCATTGTGTGTATCCATCAATAGCAATGAGCATGATAACTTTTTGTCAATCCACAATCATAAATCACCTGGAAATTATGAGAAAGATAGAAACTCTCCATCTTAAATGCCTCTGCACACAGTTTGAATAAAAACATGTCTATCAATATTTAAAGTTTTAATGTGAGAAATGAGCTTGCTTCCTGCTTATCAATTTCTCACATCAGATTCGGTGTGATGATGACACTACTCACAGAAGGCATCACGCATCTAATTTTTCTGCTTATTTTGTCACTGACACTCCTAGCAGAGAAACAGATCTAGACATTTGTTGATTGGCGGGGAAAAGAGATTTTAAAGTAATTACAGCAAGCTCAGAACATTCACTTTTAACTTGTATCCAGAATGAAGCAAATATTGCTTTTTTTTTTTCAAAGTTTACCTTCAGCTCTCACCCAGTTAGCAGTTCATAATTTATCTTGTAAAGTTACATTAGTAGTTCAATTTAAATTAGCCTTATCATTTGGGGAAAGGAATAGATTCGAAGGCCACAGATTTTTTTATGGTATATTACGTTTTGATGAAAAATAAAACCCAAATTCACAGGGGTACAGGTGTGTGGTAGTAGGCCATCACCTGTATTTCTGATTGCTATTGAAACGTGCCAGTAGAACCTGTAGAAATGTGAACTTTTAAGTTTGCTTCTTAATCTTTTGTGGTATTCCTTTTTCATTAGAAAGTTTTAAGATCAATAAAAATTCTGATAATATCAGACAAATCAGCAAGTATGAGTGCCTAATTTGCATCATAAATATTGGATCAAACTGATGCTTTACTTGACAGAAACATGAATTTGTTTTGCTTCTTGTTCCTGACATTTTTGTCTTCTCAACAGCCATTACCTCAGCGTGCAGCGAGAGATTATTATGCTCCATTTATCATATAAAAGGAAGATAAGCTTTAATTTGATGTATTTGTTCTAAAATACTCCATACATTCTTAATTCATCACTGAACATGCACTTTGGTAATTTGATTTATTTTCTTTTGATGGCAGGACTTTCTCAATGAAGGAAGGAGGGTACTGATTTACATTCTTTGACTCTGTGGTCAGAGTGCCATCTGTCATGTGGCTGTGTTATCAGAAATTAGAACACACTCTCTTACACAGAACTTAAACTCCAAACCACATTTCTTGCCAATGCATTCTCCAATTGTTTTATATGATTAAGATGTCATTGTGTTAATCAGTTAAAAGAATTATTTATCTTGTTATCATGTTCAAATTGTATATGTACCAGAATTAACACATGCTTGAATCAGTGCATTTATATGAGTTGTAATGGAAATTTTGTAATGGCTTTATTGATTCCTTGGATGGATTTTTCTGTATCACTAGGTGGTTTCTGGATGTCATGAAGCATAAAGGTAAAATAGCACAGGAGCAAAAATAACTGATTGAACTGTTATCTCCCAAATTCAACAACTTGTTAAGTTTAAAATTCAAAGTTCAAGAAAAGTTAAATTATACAAATAATGAAATGTTCACACTTCTAAAATTTTTATGCACGTTTGGATTTTGGTCATAAAACTAAACTCAAAACCACACATGTTGAAACACCTACTGAGTACACAGTGCATAACCTATCACTTAACCTCAACAAATCCACACAGGTGTATGTCTTGCTCCTTGAGATGAGCCCAGTGACCATGACCTTAAATGCTGTGGCAACGTCAACTGCTAGGAAATCTTCTCCATTTTTAATCTCAGTTTCTGTGTATATTTCTTCATGGATAGGAAACACGTTGTGGGTAACATGAGCCCTGGGCCATCATTGGAACGGTGCAGCTTTGGATTATTCCTTCTATTTTTGTGTTTATCTTGCTTCTCATCACTGCATGAGAAATTACCATGCACTTGGCACTTAAAACAAGACACATTTATCATCTCCCGGTTTCCATGAGGTAGACGTCCAGGTACACTTACTTTCCGGGGTCCTCTGCTCACAGTGCACAGGCCACAATGAAAGTGTCAGCCGAACTGCCTTCCCATGCAGAGGGCCAGCTTGAGAAGAACATTTGTCCAAGATCACTCAACGGCTGGAAAATTTCATATCCTGGCAGCTTTAGGACTGAGGTTCAGCTTCCGTTGACAGCTATTCTCCCTAGGTAATTTGCAATGTGACTGTCTCATTTGGATCAGAAGAGAAAGACATTCTGCTACTTGAAGACTCTTCTTAAGAGCTCACCTGATTAGGTGCTCTATGCTCTCACAGGTGTGTTGCTCACTTAATTAACTTTTAAAGTTACTTGATTACAGATCTCAATTACATCTACAAAATCCCTTCACCTTTGCCATGTAATAAAACCTAATTGTGAACAGACCATTGAGTGACGGAGATCATGAGACCATCTTGAAAATTCGCCTTTTACAGTATATGTTTGAAAGTTTATTTAATAATGATGATAAAAAGTAATGATGATCAAAGTAATTTAGTTACTCATTATTGTGGTTTGGATCTAGATTGTCCCCCCAAAAGTCTCATGTATTTGAATGTTACAGACTGACTATGGAACCATGTGCTGTTGGGAGACTGGGGCTCAGTCTGGACTTGTGAATTACAGGCATGTAAATTGGATTACTGGCATGTAGTGGGGCTTACCACACCTTCCACAACTGGATCCAGGAGGGGCTGATCCCTGGGATGAGACCTGGAAGGACACATAAGCTGCTTCCTGCCTTCCTTGGAGGGCTAGACTCAACTTGCCTTGACTTGGCTTCCTGTGTGCGATGTCTTGAGAAGCTACCTCGACCTCTGTCTCTGCCATGTACTTCCATGGCTGCCAGCCACCCCTGAATGGACTGTGACCTTCTGAAACTGGAGCTAAAATAAACCTTTCCTCCCCTAAATTTTTAGATGTCAGGTAGTGAGTCGCAGGAATGAAAAAGTAAGACACTCCTAAAAAGCATGAATCCAAGATAGACTCAGCCTTCTCTGTCACTGTTTTCAGTCCAAGTCCCAAGGTCAGTCCATCAGCAAAGGCACAGATGAGTAGACTGTCCTGAGATCAGGCCAGGAAGACAGGGATCCTGTCCCTCCCAGCCCCCTAAGCACAAGGCACACTCTAATGGAGCAAAGCAAGCTTTCAGAAGGAGAAAAAAGGAAGGGCCCTGCCCTTGGAGGTCTGACAAAGCCACTTCCTCTTTGGAATACTTTCCCTCTTGATTCTGTGCATAGAAGAAAGGAGAAGTACTATAGCACAAATGCCACATCCTTATTCGTTTGGATAAGACCTGTGTTCTGCACACCTTCTGGAAGTAAGAGGCCTCCCTGGTGTCTTTGAATTGAAGGAATATACCTCCACTCGAGCAGGGATGGGAGAAAGCCAGGAATTTCTTGTTTTATATCCTAATTACTCATGAGAAAGAAAAATCACACAGCAGGGAAAAGAGTGGACTAGCCATGGGGATTTATGTGAACTATCCTCAGAGCAGAAGAAGACGTTGCTGCATAGCCCCATGGTATGCATTTGATACCACACTTTGCAATTTTCTCTTTGACTTTCACAGTGGCTCACAGCTAACAGTTTTGGGACTTTTCAGCAATGCCAGAACAGTCAAGACTTAAGCAACTCTTAGGGATGTAGTTTGCAAAATGAGATGCATGAGCTTTTGGGAGGTAAAGAATGAAATTTTAAGTTTATATCTAAAATGTTCCCCCAAACGACTCAAGTTCATAGGTGAGACTTTTGGTGAGTGATTAGATCACAAGAATAATATACTTATCAATGCATTAGTTTACTGATGAGCTCACAGGTGATGACTCCAATTTCTGCCTTTGTTTCAGTTCTTTGTAACTTCTCCAAGATAAACAGCAGTGGCCTTGAGGCCTGTCTTTCCTCCTCAGTAAGATCTCTCTTGGCCTTGTGTGAAGAAAAAAAAAAAACACACCTACATCCCAGATTCTCAGGCATCTCAGGTGTGGCTTGAAAAGCACCAGTATCAGAAGCACTGGAGGGGCTGGGGAAGGAGGGTGGCAGAGTTAGTGTAGATTCTTAGTTTCCGTCCAGGGTGCATGCCTTGAGTCTCCTCCAACAGGGCCCAGAGACCTGTGTGGTAGCTAACATCTACAGGGATACTTAGGCATGCTGATTTTCTGTAACTGCTTTCCCAGAGTCTCTAAGCATGGACCTGGACCCTGACAGTGTGACCATCCTGTCACCTACCTGCTTAGTCCCTTGCTTCTGGTTTCTGTTCTACAAGAGGCTTCCCTAGTCGAAGGGCTTGGCTTTTTTTTTTTTTAAGTGCTAATCTTTACAGCAATCCTGCTGTTCTTTGGTGAAGCAGCAAACTTTTCAAATCATTCTACACTCTTCTTCTGATTTTTGACTATAGACATGGCTAACAGCAGTTGTCAGTACCCATGCCACAGTCTAAATGTTCATTTGCCTTGAGATTTCCTCTGTCAGATTAATTATTCTATCATCTTTAAATTCAGCCTTACACAAAGTCTTTGGTCATGGACAGAACATGGGATTCTGTGCCAGTATGAAACACACACGGCTTCTAGTCTAACTGCCACTGGAGTCCTTGCTCCCAGCTAAAACGTCCTGAGCCTGATTTTTACTGCCTGCGTTCCGATCGGCATTCTGATCTTCGAAAGTCCCACCAGAGTCGTGCATCATTCTGGGCTCAAGCATCCTAAGGCTCGTCTCGCATCTCCAAATCTTTTCAAACTTCTTCCACAAACCAAATTCCAAGGCTTCTGAACCACATGGTTAGGAATAATCACAGCAACAAGTCCACTTCTGACATCACTTTCTGTCTTTATAACTAGGAGCCAACACCTGTAGTCTCAGTGGAGTCAGCCTGTGGTCGGTTGGCTAGAGGCAGAAATAACATGGCAGCAGGAAGGAGAGAGTGAGGGGAGCAGATGAGGACAAGGACACACCCTTCCGTGTTACATCCACAGTGACATGCTTCTTCTGACCTGGCCTCATCTGCAAATAGCTCAGTCAGCCATGAAATTATTCATGGACCACTGAGGAGCATCATCTTTGCAATAAAATCAACCTTCAAGCTTCGTATCTGAGCATGTGACTTTTGGGTGACATTTTAAGTCTAAACCAGAACAGATGGTGTTTTAGTCAGCTTACACTGTCATAACAAAATACCATAGAATAAGTGGCATAAACAACAGATATATATTTTCTCACAGTTTTAGAGTCTGAGATTGGCTGCCAACATGGTCAGGTTCTGGTGAAGACTTTCTTCCAGGCTATGGAGGCCACGTTCTCTATTTTCATGTGGCAGAGAAAGAGACCTCATGCTCTGTTTCTGTAAGACCACCAATCCTCTCACTTAACTTTAATTACTTCCTAAAGTCATATCTCCAAATATAGTCACACTGAGGGTTAGAGCCTCACCATGAATTTTGCATTCAATTTATAGTCAGTATTAAACCAACCTTGAATTCTTGAAATAAATTCATTTCATCATGATATGTAATCCAAGAGTGGCTTTTAGGTTCCAACAAAATTCTTGAGCACAGTATATTTTTAAAATGAGAAAGAAAAAAATCCTTGCCCCTAACTCTCAATAGCTATGGATGGAGTGAGAGTAGGCGGAATGGGCAGTCCCCTGGCCTATCTAACCTAGCTCTGCTGCCTGGGCTGCGGAGGCCTAGCATTGCTAAGATTCGGTGGGACTTCTCACTCATCCTGGCTTCTTTAGAGAGGAAAGTTTTGGCTGGAAACACAAGATCCCATTGCACCCCTGGCCTTGCACAGACCAGCCAGATGGGTGAAACCCAGCACATCTACTATGCAGCCCTCATGTCTCCATGGGTTCAGCTTCTTGTTTGTGCCTTGTCTTGGTTACTTTCTCATTTCTAGGACATAATGCCCAACACCCACAACATAAGAGAGGAAAGATTTATTTTAGCTCACAGTTCAGAAGTCTCAGTTCGTTCACGCATGACCAGTTGGGGAAGGCAGAAGGGTAGGTGGAATGGACTGGTGCAGGACAGCCTCTCATCCCGTGGTGGCTGGAAGCAAAGAGGTAGGTGGGAAAAGAGTTGAAGGAAGGAATATATCACTACAGACCACACCCTCAGTTATCTTCCATTCCTGACCAGGGCCTGCCCACCTCTTAATAATGTGTAAAATTTTATTCCCTATAATCCAATCACCTTTCAAGTATGTGGGGCTTTTGGGAAACATTTCAGATTTGAACCACAACACCTCCTGTGGCTCACTTATCAACTCTGGTCCTTCTCTTGAGGGGTCCCATTAGGATTCTTGTCCAGGAAGATTCTGGATCAAGGCTTAGGGACTGACCTGAATCTGCAGATGGACAGAAGAATCTGGAATCATGCATAATCATACTTTATCACCCACACTAGGACAACTATAGCTTCCTTTCCTAAACCCAGAGGTTTTCACATTGCAAGCAAAACTTCTGAAGATCAAAAATAACCCAGAGCTCTAAATATGAGGAGGTCATTCTTAACAGATTAATGAAGACTTAATTTTGTTGATACTGTAGGATACAATGTGCTTGGTGTTATACTCTGGATTGATTTCTATTGCTACTTTGGCCAATTTTTACCTTGTAGGTTTAATCACAATTCATTTCTACACTTCTATGAGTGTTCAAACTTTCAATGAATATTAAAGACCCAGAGACTATCCAACACCAACCACCTCCAAATTCAAGAACTGGTGTCCTCAATCCACAAATTTCCCAGAAGAAAAATTAAGTTGGAATAGGCATGTTTATCTTGAAGTCAAAAGATCTTATTCTTCATACTTCTACCTTCAGTGGGGAGATACAGACAGAAATGGAAACTTTACATATGAGAGCTGATTCTTAAAGCAGAAATGACAAGCGTCTGGCCCATTACCACCTTCCAAGTCTTTTCTTGATGTCAACACAGGAAGACAGGGAAGAGCACTGTCACCTGGTGCATTGTAGGAGGGAGATCAGGGTAGAGCAGCAATTAAAACACAGAGTGAAGGTGTGAAAACGTGCCGTCCCCCTCTGAAACTGGACAGGAATTTTTTAATACATTTATAAATTGTCTAGTTATAATGCTCAATTCTGGAATGTACTTAATACATGATACTTAGTATATATTTTAGAACCTCGTTTCTTATATTTTAAAGCTAATATTGACAAATTTGGGTCAGTACAAAATATGATAGCTAGAGCGCAGATGTGGCAGTTGGATTTGGAGCATCCCCCAAAAGCCTTATGTTTCTGGGGATACTGTGTAGGGTTGGGAGGGGGGCCTGGCTGGAAGGGGTGGAGGCGTGGACCTGACCTGGAGGGGCATGAGCTGCTTCCGCTCTTCCTCCCAGTCTCTCTCTGTACCACCTGGAGCTCGGCTCTGGCCCTGCCCCTCTCCAGCCCTGCCATGTGCTTCCATCATTTTCCAGCCACCCACTTGAGAATGGACTGTGACCTTCTGAAACTGTGAGCTAAAAATAAAGATTTCCTCCCTAACTTGTAAATGTTGGGTTTTGAGTCACAGTGACTAAAAAGTAAATAAGACCATAGAGATGCCTGAAAAATGTATAGTATGAGCAATAATTGCAGGATTTGGATCACTTTTAGGGATGAGAGGGGCAGAGCAAGCACTAATGATTAAGGGACATGATAGGGTCATGAGGTAACCCTTTAACAATAAAAGAAAGTCACTTCTAACAGCCAGAGAGGCTGCCTGAGCTTAGAACCATGCAAAGTGTACTCTAGCACTGAGTTGAGAATTAAACTCAGAGCTTCCTAATCTGAGTCTATAAAAACTAAATTCATGTGAGATTTGAGAGAGAGTGAGGAGAGAGAGGGAGAGATAAGGGAATGATGTAGCCAAACATTTTTAACGAGACTGACATTTTCAAAATCCCATTAAAAAACAAAAAGAAATCCCGTTTCTTTTCTCTTTATCCATCCTACAGATAGTGTTATTTCAAAGACACTGAAGGGATCACATGTTTAATTATGTTGAATTATCATTAGGTCTTTAGAGTCAAATACAATCTGTTTCTGAAAATATTGGAGTTTTGTACCATTATGTTCTAAAATCATTTAAATCCAGACTGAGATGGATTAAAATGAATATGCCTTTTTTTCCATTCTGAAAGTTCAAGGTTATCTGTTACTTTGAAGTCAGTATTTAGCTTTATGTATAGAGATGTAACAGGCATCTGACTGAAAAAAATGCATCAGGTATGAGTGTGGGCTTTAGTTAAAGGTCAAACTTTACTTAAATTTTCACTTTTTAAGCAAATGATTTTTTGCAAAATTAACAAATCTGAAATAGTGCGGGGACATGATAACCTGTAGAAGTTCAAATCTATGAACTAATACAATCCACCTTCTGAAGCAAAAAAGAGTAACATGTATTTGTGATCTTACGGTGGGGTGAGTGCTATTTTAATTAATGTGGTGAATGTGCGCATTTTGTCAATTTAATTATAGAGGAAATAACTGCATTTGGTTTATTACCTATTTGGTGTGATTAAAATTTACTGGAGATAAAAAATCAACCATGAGGGATATTTTAGTTAGCATTTTCCTAAATGCTTCAATGACATTTGGTGCACAGAAATGAACTATATTTTATATCTCATGCTGTTATACTTCCTTATCACAAGCTGAACTAGATTTGATCAGAAGCAGCCTGTTGTAAATCAGCAGCTGCTGCCACAATTCACCAGGAAGAAACAAATTAAAGAAAGATTGTTTATTAACTTGAGCCCCTCCTCTTTCAGTCATTTGCCACAATTTTATTTTATAGTCTCATTATGTGCTAACACATTCTCTACTATAAAAATGTCAATAACTTCTCTTAGTACTTCATGTGAATTCATCAAACTGATACAAAGCTAGAAACCTGTTTTGCCAGAGGTTTGATTGGAAATGAGAAAGTAAACTCACAATACCACTAATAGGGGACAAATTTCAAATCTGCTTTTAATTGGGCACATTCTACGCGGTAGGTAGGCAGCACCCTAGGCTGGCAGTTTTTGGTAAACAATGTAGATCTGGTTCCTGGTTTTAGAAGCTCAGAATCTGATGGTGGAGACCACATGTGAAAAAGCCACTATGTTCCAATTCAAGGTATTGGGACAGTGAGGGCGAAGAGTGCACCCAGCCAACCCAAGAGAAAGCACAGTATTGATGTATTTCTTTAGCATCCTCCAGGATCAGGGGTGTACAATTCTATTGTAAAACATGTATCTGGTCCGCTTTCCTCTTTGCTGTTGTACAACTGCGAAAATTCTTAGTATCACCCAAGCAGTTTCTTTTCATATGCGAATAATCTGATTGGTAGCTGGCATATGTGATAAAGCTTCTGTAGAAACCCAAAGGATTGGGTACAGAGAGTTTCCTGATAGCTAAACGTGGTAGTGGTTCCTTGAGGGTGCTGCCTCGGAGAGTCCATGGAAGCTTCACATCCTTTCTGATAGTTTTGTCTTTCACATCTTTATCTGTGCCCTTTGTAATCGTACTAGTTTGGGTTCTTTCAAAAGACGGAATTTACAGATTTTATCACATAAAAGTCTATTAGGAAGGCTTGCAAATACAAGGATAGAGGTGGCCCAAGATGGCTGCTCAGCCGTGACATAGATCTCCAGTCTGGGGCTGCAGGACAGCCGGTGAGGTGAGAGTCTGCTGTAGATCTCAGGTGAAGACCAAAGCCTGAAGATGGGCGACTGAAGAGCAGCAACAGGCAAACAGGCACAAGTCGAGACTGGAGCGAATCTGGGCTGATGATCTGCGATGTGTAGCAAGTCGGTGTCCATCCATAGACAATTGTGAAGGCGAGAGCTTTCCCAGAGGAAGAAGCTGGAACAATTGTCCCTTTTCCTCCCTTTTATACAGTTGGAGCTCGAGTCGGCCCTCCCACATCTGGGTGGATATTCCTCTCTCATTGGCCAGCCCACAAATGGCTCACACTCTAATCCAGACCAGCTCTTGATCCCCAGTCTCCGGTGGTCAACAAATCCCAACCCTCACGGAGGCGTGGGTCCTAATTCCACCAAGTTGACATAATCCCATCAATGGACACAGCAATATTCTTTGTAACAAGCCAGTGTCATGGTTTGGGTCTGGCGTACCCCCCAAAAGCCTCATGTTCCTGTGAATACTGTGTAGAGTTGGGAGGTGGGGCCTAGCTGGAAGGGCAGAGGTTCAGGCCTGAGCCGGAGGGGTGTGTGCTGGTTCCACCCTTCCTGCCAGTCTCTCTGTTCCACCGTGCTGTGAAAATCTGTGTCTCCCAGGCAGCTCTAGCCAAGGCCCCACCACAAGATTCATCATTTTCCAGCTACACACCCACGAACGGACTGAGACTTTCTGAAACTGTGAGCTAAAATAAATTTTTCCTTCCAAAGCCGTGGATGTCAGGTTGAGTCACAGTGACAAAAACGTAACTAAGGCAACCAGTAAAAATAAGTGGACTCTGTGATCATCTCTAGCAAAGTATTCAACCCTACATGGAGGAATCTGTGGATGAGAAGCAGAGGTAAACAAACTTGGGCTTGCAATTGGCATCTGAAGTGAAAGACTGAGCCCTCAACCTAGACATCTGATGCTACCTCCAGGTAGGGTCGGCACTTGGTTGAATTGCAGGACACCTGTCTTATTTCAGGTGAGCTGTCAGCTGAATAGGCAGATAATGGCCATACATGCAGAAGAACCAGTCACCCTGGGCTCAGCCCAAACTGCCAATCCATGTGTCAAGACTACTAGGAACACACCTGGAGTCAAAGTGTGACTGGAAGGGAAGGGCCCGGGAAGGAGACAGAGCATTGCCCGGGAGCAGCATCTGAGGGAGGCAGAGCCAGACTCAAGGAGAAGATGGTTAGAAGTGTCTGCCTGTTATCAGACCTGTGACTGCCCGAGAGTTGCAGGATGTTCTTGCCTGTGCATATTTTTAGGCTTTGCTGCATTTAGGGCTTTGGGGGTGAATAAATGAGACCGGCTGACATGTCTTGCTCATTGAGGACATGCCCTCAACTGAAGTCCTTCTCTCTTTTCCTCTTCTATATCTGGCCACAAAGTAAGCAGGCTTCCTATGCCGCACACTTCTTCCATGATGTATTGCCATGTCACTGGCCCAGAGCACTAGAGCCACTTGGTCATGGACTGAAAATGACAAAACTGTGAGCCAAAATAAAATTTCCTCTTTATGAACTGATATTCTTAGGTATTTTATCACAATAATAGAAAGCTGACTGACACAGGCATAATTGCGAAATAGCATTGTCTCTCTCCGTCTCATTCTACCATGGCCAAAGTATAGCTATCATAGTTTAGATGTGATTGATTCCCAAAAGATCATATGTTGAGGGCTGGGGGCATAGACAGCAGATGAGAGCGCTTTCCTAGGAAGTACAAGGTCCTGGGTTCGATCCTCCAGAGCCACCTAATACCTGGGCATATAGTCCCTGCACTCAGGAAATTGAGGCAGGAGGATTACCATGAGTTTGAGGCCAGCCTGGGCTACAAAGTGAGTTCAGGACTGGATTGAACTACAGAGCAAGGACCAGTCTTTAAAACAAAGAAAAATCAAAGAGATTATGTGTTAAAAATTTGGTCCCCGGTGCAGCAATGTTAAAGGGGTAAGGTTGAATCATGAAATCTCTGACTTCATCAGTGGATTCACACATTATTTGATCCATATGTTAATGGCCTTAGGAAGAGGCATTGGAAGCTTAGAATAGGGGACCTAGCTGAAGGCCGTGGGTCATGAAAGAGTGTGTCCCTGTGCCTGCTCCTTCCTGTCCACCATGATGTAACACCTCCCTCCTACCCTGTGCTCCCCACCATAACGATCCACCTCACCTTCAGCTCAGACACAATGGAGTAAAATGACCAAGGACCAAACCTCCAAAACAGTGAGTCAAAAATAAACGTTTCCTCCTGAAGTTGTTTTCTTGTTTTTGTTTTTGTTTTTGTTTTTTTGCCACAGCAATGGAAACTAACTCAATGATCTTGTCTGAGTATTGTTTATATGCTGTGCAAATTATTTATATACTCTCAGGAGCACTACAGTTATTGGCTGTTGGGGAAAGTTTTACTTTCTTATATGGAAGCATGAACAAATAAAATGGTTATCTTAAGCCTCTTAGTGTTGCCTGGTTTTTGATTCAGCAATAGATAGCCAATAGGAGTATCTTGTAAAGCACATAATGCTGTGTAGACTTTTTAAACCTGTCAGCGGTTATGTATGGAAGTTCTCCAACTCCATAAAGGACACATGACAGGAAAGGATGTGGAGGCCGGAGGTATCACCCACCTGCAGCAGATATGGCTCGTTAAACCACCTCCTCTTTAAATCTGCCTCTGCCTCTTTGAAGCCTTTCTTGAGGTGCTGCTCCCTTTTCTGCCAGAGCCTTCCTATCCGGTCCTCACTCCTGCCTGAGGGGCAGCAGAATGCAGGGAAGGCTCCCTGGGAGCCCGCCTTCAACAGTGTGCACACACTGGAAAGCCTAGGTTCATGTGTTCATGAACAATCTTTTCTCTTTATGGATCTTTCTGTGGTTCAACCATCTAAAGCATACTGAAGTCTATTCTGGGGTGGAGAGTGTTATAGCTGCTATTCCTATAAAGGCAGAAAGTACTGGCCATTTCCAGGCGGTGTAGCTGGAGAATAATATTTCGTGGTTACTGTTTCACCCTTTGAACAGCCAATAACCAGGAGTGACCTTTTCAACCAGGTGTTGTTAGCTTTAATCGCTGCTGGCCAGCACCTGGTCGTAATCTTCTAAGGACAAGTCACACTTCCTGCAGTTACCTCTCTAGTCAAAACTTTCTGTGAGTTCGGGGGAAAAGGGGGAGGGCAGTAAGTGTTATTTTCCTCTTATGAATAGAGGTTGTTTCCTATTGACATTTTAATAATGAGCTTAACCGACTTCTGGGAGATATGTTCTAACTCAACAACAAGAGTGCTTCTCCATTTACAATCAGAGCTAAAAGAGCGTCAGTATCAAAAGCGGCCAAAGTCAGATGGAGACAGATCAGATGACTGAGGACCAAACTCTCATAATGGCTTTATGAGAAGGAAGAAAGGGCGTTTGCCTTAGTTCAACAATTTCTTGAAGGAAACTGAGAAGCTCTTTCTTTCTTTGAGGGTGTTGAATTTCATCTCATGTGAGAAAAGTATGACTACTCATCAAAGAGAAGTTTTGAATTTCAACCGATCCTTCCTTCTTTCCCTGTTAAACTAGTGAAAAGCCAAAACCTGGCCAATGGAAGAGTCGGATGTGCCAAACCAGCCACAGTAAAGGGAACCACCCACGCCTATTTATAAAGTTCATCAAACAGTATCAGTATTATGTATGAAATATAACTATATTTTGAAGTACCATCATCACTGAAGCATTTCCACTTCAGATAAAAATCCCGTCAGCCAGATTCCGAATCTTACCCCTTCTATTTATCAAGAAAAGTTTTTTTTTTCCATCTCAGTTACATTGTTTTGAGAGTGTGTGTTTTTGTACCCACCTTACAAGAGTACTAAGAGAAGAAATCAATAAAATGCAGAACTGCCTTAAAAGTATGAATTAATAAACATTTTCTCTATGAGATTTTATAAATTAACTTAGCTTTTTGATTCTTGAATTCCCTTCATGATTCTATTGTAGTAAGATAAAGGGCAGCAACTTGGACCTGTTCTTCCTACAAGTTATAGGAGTAACTTAGGAGGTCCAGTTCTAATTCATTTTTACATCCACTGCGCCATGTACCCAAGAATAGGTACCCGGAGTATGTTTGTTGAAAGGATACAAGGTGGAAAATTGGGTGGATGGATCACGGATGGGTGGATGGGTAGATGGAAGAAGGTGTGGATGAGCAAATATTAGATAGATGGTTGGATGGGTAGGTGAGGGCCCAGGTGATACGTGCCAGCATGGACACTCAAGTTGTGAAAATGGTAAAGTATTTCCACATCGGTTGGTAAAGGTCCTTTTCCTGAGCTCCTCAAGTGTCCCCTGTTCTGGCCATCTTGGAATCTTGTCCTCTCTCAAAGCTTTCAATTCATCTCACAGTCAGGCTATTAAGGGATTTTCTTGTCCAGCGCAGCATTCCGTGCCAGCAGGCCATCTAAGTGGTAAGTATACCCCACTTACTCAGCTGAGAATCATTTCAAATAACTTGGTTTAGATAGATGGTCATGTAAACACTAGGCAAGCTGTAGGCTATTGGCCTTTGTATAAATTTCTTAAGAAATTGCTTGAGTTTTAAATGTGTTGTCAAGATTTCCTACCTCATAGGATGTAATTACTTCCAAATTTTGCATTGTGGCCTGGCACAGTGGCCCATGCCTGTATCCACAGGTACTGAAGAGGCTGAGGTAACAGGACTGCAAAATTGGCGCCAACGTGAGTGATTTAGCAAGGCCATATCTTAAAACCTAAAACACAGGGGGGTGCGGGGCAGGAGTACTGGGAATGTAGCTCAGTGGTAGAGTACTTGCCTAGTGTACACAATGCCCAAGGTTCATTCCACAGTACTGAAAACAAGCTGTTGAATGAATACAAGATGGGATGTTGAGTGGATGGACAAGTGGATGGGTAAATAAAACAAAACATTTTTATTTAAAAAATATGTCACATCTTAACTGAGATCTTTTGGAGCTTTAATATTCGCTGTTGAGTTTCTTTTCTTAACTACGTTGCCAATTTTTCTAAATAATGATTTCCTTCACCTATGCCTTGTTCATAAGTAGTTACTTATTATATTAACTCGCTTCTTAATAGTATGGGCATTAGGAACTTCTATGGGGAATGGTGTCTTCTCTGAGTACCATGAGCAATACGGGCTCTGGAACAGTCCTTTATTGGAAGAACTTAGTCACAGTTGTGTGTCAGCGAAACAAAGTTCATTTTCTGTCATGTTTGGGGCTGACACTTCGTTAGGGGACGCTCAGCAGCCCACAGCCTCCGGTTCTTCCACTGCTGACCACCCGTGGGAAACCTGGAACTGCTGCCCTCTACCTCCTGCACAGCTTGGAAAGGGACTGAGCCCTCCATCAGCCTGCCTTCAGTTCCCCGCAATGATTGTTGGGAGTGCTGCTCCTCTGCTTACCACTCTTCCCAGCGACAATTTTCAGAAACAAAGCAGTCAAACCAGACTACAAAATATGCTTGCATTTGATAACTGTGTGCTAGAGTTGGACAGTGTATATGGTTTTAAACTACTAATACTTTGTACTATAATACACTTGCCTTTGCATTTCATGAGATTGGAGTGGGTGGACAGTTGGAAGCTGAGGTATCTTAATGTTTGAGTTCATGCAAGCCTGGAAATCCAGGGCTGGAGCTTACTGCCATGGCCACAGATGTGTTCTCTAAAATTCAGTTTCCTCATTTTCCAGGGCCTTTTTCATTATTGTATTGGACACCAGCAACACGCTTTGTTCATCCTCCTCTGCCCAGATTGTGCTCAACGTATGCCCCTTATCAAACACTTGAGAGCTTTATTTAACAAGCTCTGGGTCAAGACCTTGGAATATAAATTCTTTCCCTTGGCTAGTTTGGAGTTCTAAGAAAGGTGACCCTTTCTCACCCCTCCACTACTCGAGACTTGTAAACAGCAAGGTTACCTCTGTGGACTCTTTTCAGGGATGGAGAGCAGGAAGATGACACTTTCAGCTCTATTATATCTTTTTTCTCTGCTGCGTGTCCCTGTTTATGAAAAACAAATGATTTGGGAAAGTTTTATCAAAGGGGAGGTATTAAAAGAAACAATAGTTGTCATCCAGAACATATGCAGTAAGAAAGATTGTTACACAGCCAGGACCAGGCAATGAGGTATATCAATAGCATTTCTGAGAAGAGAAAAATATAGTGGCTGTCATCTTTCAACAGACAAGATCCTGAAGGTATTTTATAATTAGTTCCCACTCTTCTGACATAAGAAATAAAAGAATTGGAATATCTCAATTTCCTCCCTCGGAGTATCAGGAAAGAAGCATTGCAGTAATATCAAGGAAGCCACCTCCAACAGCACCTGCCAATTTTTTTTAGTACAGATTTTCTTCTGCCAACATTATTCTCCATTCCCCTGCCACTAGAGAACTGGCTGAATTTTCTCCTTCAAATGGAATATTTTCTCTTTTTTGACAAACTGTAGTGACTATGGTGTCAAACATGTAAGAGAAATAAACATAACATAGATGAAAGTCTTCAGCATTGGCTGAAGGTCCCAAAGATGTGGGTTTCCAAGGTTGCAAGATTGATTTCCCTCATCGCCAGCCTCTGTTTCCCCACTGCTCCATTCTGTCTCGTGCTCCCTGGTGACCCCAGCACAGTGATGGGTGTTTTCAAATTCCCATGCGGAATTCCTCCCTCACATTCACAGCCCCTGCCTGCCAGGGCCAGGTCTGTGCAGCGTGTGTCTAGTTCGGACCCATGAACTGAAGCATGGAGCCGTGAGTCTCACTAGCGTGGCTCCCAGCTGGGGAGTACAGCCACCTGAGCATGGCTGCTGGTGTCCGTCTGACCCCTTTGTGCCAGAGCTGACAGTCTGGGGGGGGGGGGGGGGGGGGGGGGGGGGGGGGGAGGGAAGAAGAGGGGACCCTGCAGTTTGAGTGATGGATCTCTTGCTTCTGCTTGGGATTTCTTTATGTACCGAACACTTTTGTAATCATAGCAAATATAGATGTTTTAAAAAGGAGAGAAAGAAGCTCTCGGCTCCTCATTTCTGAGATGGGCTGGGATGTGCAAAGGAATAAGATTCTCTTTCCTTTGTCTAGGCTGCACGGTTTGTATAGTACATTCAATGCAGAGAATTGGTTGGTCAGGTGACAGGAGGACCCAAGATTTAAACAAGGACTGGGGAGAAAGAGAGAGATTCACCACAGCAGGAAGAAGCGAACATGCCAGGGGAAGTGAACATGACACAGTGGGAAGTTGTAACCAGGAGCCAAAACCCGAATATGCTGCAACTGTAGTGGGGCAGTCTGGTGGCACCTGAACAGAAGGGCTGGGACACTGGTGAGATGCCAGAAGCAGAGCAGGGGGTGAGGTGCCAATCGTTGCCTTTCTTTTCCTCCTCCAGCATTCTGTCAGGTTTCCAATGAGCCATATGTGGCAGGTAAGGTGAAGGGTCAACTTGATTGGCTCTGGACTCACCCAGGGATTAGCAGACACACTTCTAGGAGTAACTGAGTCATGGAAGTGTGGCCTTGGGGTCCCCATCTGGTCCCCCAGCCCTCCCTCTCCTGCACTGTTTCCCTGTCCTGGTCTCCAGATATGGGGAACTAAGCAAGCTTGCTCCATCACACCCTTCCACCATGACGTTCCTGCCTTACACCCAGCCAGCCATTTACTGAATCTCCTGAAACCATGAGCCAAATCAAACCTCTCCTTTTAATTGTGGATGTTGACTATTGAGTCTCATCAAGGGAGACCTGATTAATATGCCATGCCTACTGGAAGCCATTGGGTAAAAAGTCCTTTGAAATTCAGCTTCTGCTGATCAAAAAAGGCACAGAGGAAGGACTGGAACGAATCCAAGACACTCTGGGCAGTAGTCCTTCCTCTTTTTTATTTTTGCCTCTGTTTTACAAGTCAGGAACACTAAGATCAAGAGGTTAGATGACCACCCTCTACTCCCAAAAAACTCCAGCTAAGCTCTCCATTATCACCAACTTTTGGAAGGGAGAACAAGAATGTGTGCAGGCAAGGGGATTAAAAAAAAAAAGATTGCAGGAGGAATTTGGGAAATCCACGACCTGAGAGACCATAATGTGAATTTCTCAGGTGGTACTCCTAAGGACAAGCAGGTAGTAGGGTTTGAGTATTTGGGGTCTCCTTGGACAGCACAAATACCTAAACCTAACATTTTATTAGGAGACATGAGCTAGAAGTAGTCCATGATAACGCAAAGATTAAAATCGGACTGGGGCTTCCAGTTGTGTAGAGGTGGTTTTGTAACCGCAATACGAGTTTGTCTTGGATGATCTATGTTTTTCGAATTGCTAACGCTTTGTAGTAAAATAAAATTGTTCTTGTATTTCATAGTGCCAGGGTGGGTAGATTAATGTGAGCTGAGAGAGCTCAAGAGTTATGAGTCCAGGCAGACCTGGGCCAGAAGTCCAGTGCTGCAGCTTGCTGTCATGGTCACAGATACATTATCTAACCTTCGAGGCTGCTGACACCTATCTTCCAGAGCTGTTGGGAGGATTGCATGAGAGAACCATGCACTGTGCACAGAGCCTGGCTCCCAGCAAGTGCTCAAATAATGCAAGGCTTGGCATGCAGGCAAGAAAAATCTCTCACAGCCCAGAGCAAGACCACCTGTCCCCAAGGAGGTCCAGGTGCTCCTATCCCAGGCAGGGCCACCATGAACGTGCAGTGGGGAATAATTTCCTCATCACCTGACTCACAGCTGGCTGACAAAAGTGCCCAGAGAACACACTGAAGGTGGCAAATTACCTTCCTAGCCAGAAGCTTCTTATCACACACACACAAAAACCTTCACAAATCACAGCCTGTCGAGACAGTCCCAGAAGCAAAAGGAGATCAGAAGAAAGTGCTTTTGCTGGCAAAATTTACAGCCTTCAGCTGCCTGGGAACGTCTTGCAGTATGATACGTATTGCAGTGCTCACCTTGGCAGCACACATACTAAAATTGGAATAATGTGTTTTGTTATACAGGGAAAAAGAGAGAAAGAACCTTATAAGAAGGGAGACATCTGCCTTGCTGTTCCCACTGCCCAGGAGAATGCCCACGGCCTGGGAAGGATGGGAGCTGTCAGGAATGGTGAGGAAGCTGCCGGCGGGCCTGTGGGAATGGGCAGTGTATCCTCTGTCTGGCGTCCATGGGCCAGGAAGGTGCCAGAGGGCCTCCCTGGGTCAGTGTGACCTCAGGGAAGAGGAGGGAACTAAGTAAGTCTGTTGACTACATCACCAAAGGGCATGGGGGACAAAGGACCAGCACACAGAAACGAGTCAAGGTGCAGGATAGAGCCAAGTAAAAGGAAGTCAGAGTTCTGCAGCAAGAGACAGAAGATGAGCTTAACAAATGGCAATGAGCAGAACCGGTAGACATCAGCGCTTAACACAGTGGACGCGGGCCGAAGACAGCTACTGAACATGCGGTTACCCAAGCACTCTGCAAAAAATCCATCACTTGTCTTGGAATGTGGTCTGATTCCTCTGGGCTCTTCAGCCCTGACTGAGGACAGGCTCTTATTCCCTCAGAGCTGATTAAGCCAACCCTGCCCCATCCCCGACTCCCAACTAAGTCCAACTATGTCTAATTACGGTAGCTCTGCAATTCCATCTAGTGTCCAAATAATGACCTTAAGAAAAACAACAATAAAACAAAATCAAACCAAACTAGTTATGGAGGTAGGGTGGGGAGAGCGGAAGAAAAGAAAGCAGGAGAGAAGGCTTTGGAAACTCCAAGGAGGGCTGTGGTCTCTGAAGAGAGACCTTGGCAGACGTCTCTTAGGTACCACTAGGCACAAGGCCCAGGGTAAGCTGCCACACTCTGTTCCTCACTGTCAGCGACAGCAAAACACAAGGAGCTGGGATTCAAGACCCATGGGATCTGTGTTCTAATGGAGGTGGGAAGCAGCATGTACCTTCCTGTCCACTCTGCACCAGTAGGTGTGATGGGTAGAGAAATTCTGGTAAGAGCCACGTGAGCATCTTGATGGATGAGGGATCTGGCTGGAGTCTTGAAAGAGGCATGATGGATGGAGTTGGGGATGAAGGGACGAAGAGAAGGACAGAGCTTAGTCAAGGGGTAGAAGTGGGACCACGGAGCATGTCCTGCGGCTAATTAGTAGTTCTGCTGTGTCGAGAGCGGTGTATCTGGGAAGTAACTTCGGTCAGCTGGGGTGTATTAACATTAACATGTCATTCGGGTAGTTCATGATTTATCAATATTCATTGCATTTTGCAATAAGAGTTTAAGTTTCATTTGGCCAAATCAACAGACACATGATGATCCCTGCGTTCTTTGTGAGAAGGGAGGATGGTAGGCATAGTGTGCGACTCAGCAGTGGGGGCCTTTGAGGACAGCTGCTTGTGACGGTTTGGAGCGGATGGCACAGATTTCGTGGGTAAGTCTGATCTAGGACTACCCGTCTCCCCACCCTTCCCCTCCTGCCGCCTCCCACAGATGCACCATCCCGGCCCTCTGGCTTGTGCTGCCTGAGCAGGGCCGGGCCTGTGGGTCTGGTGGGAGATCCCGCCTGGTGGATCCTTGTCGGATGCAGGTGTGCAGGCGAGCCTCGGCCTCCAAAGGTGCAGGGCTGCAAATGGAGCTCTGCCGCTGGGACCCTTTCTCTGCCACACAAGTATTAAAACCAGCAACAAAAACAAAGAGCAAAATGTAAACATGTGCTTTAACAAACCTGAAAGCAAGTGTTAATGCTTTTAAACATTTAAACCTAAGCACAGCGAGGAAGACACTGGCGGGCGGGGACAGCTCCATATAGCGAGCGATGCTGAGTGGGAGCGGGAGCGCTGAGCCCGGCAGACTGGCTGCAGACCAAGGCTTGTAAGCATGTGTGTTAATGAAAGCCAAGTTTCACACTGACAGAAAAGAATTACAGATAAGGAAGGAAGGAAGGAAGGAAGGAAGGAAGGAAGGAAGGAAGAAAGGAAGGAGAAAACTAAGAGGAGCCCTGGGGTGCTGAACTACAAGTGGGAGCATCAGAATGTTCATGCTTTCACATTAATTGGAAGAGAGAACTATAGATACAAATATTTGTGTGTGTGTGTGTGTGTGTGTGTGTGCTAGCGCGCATCCATGTACTCCCTAGGTCTGGTCATGCCTGAGGCAGTGGTACCCCCAAATCAGGCTTGTCCAAACCCAATGCCGCAGGCTACATGCAGCTCAGCACAGCTTTGGTAACTGTCCTCAAAACGTTATTTTTTGTGATATTTTTTACTTGACTGCTGAGTTCTGGGTATGAGCTTAGTAGATGATGACGCAGTGGAATGGGATAGACAGAGTTCGTTACACCCACAGATAGCAGGGTTCTATCCATAAACAGTGTTATAACTGCTGACACTTCAGCCAGAAGTGAACGCCGACGGCCGTGGTTCACTCTTGCGCTTTGCACACACAGGTAGCTTCATTTTACAGTGAAGTGCAGCTTTCGGGGTGCTTTCTTCCAAGCACAGACAACCATATCTACATCATCAGATTTTGCATGGGCTTGCGTGGACTTGGCTAGCAAGTCATAATTATCAATAATATTTCTTTGTCCTTTTGTAAATGATAAGCATTTGATATTATTTAGGAACCATTAACTATATTTATTTGATTATTCATACTTGCTTTCTATTTTCCTAATAATTTTTATAATAAAAATAAATATAGTGGCTTATCGTATTTTTTTTAATTCCAGTATGTCTTCCACAATGTCTCAAAGGAAAACAGAAGCCAAAGAAAAAAAGAAAGAAACATTAGGAAGACAGGATTGCTCAACAACAAGTGGACAGATGACTACCTTTCCATCAAGATGAACAATAAGGCACTCTGCTTAATTTGTAAAGAATTTGTGCCAGTTTCTAAAAGTGATAATTTGAAAAGGCATTGTATGCCAAGACATGCCACCGAATTCAGTGTATATCAAAGGATGTGTCACAAGGACAAAATAGCAGAGCTAAAAAGTGTCTTTTCAACAAGAAAAAAATGTTTTCAAAAGTCACAACTCAAATTGCAAAAGCTATGTGGTAGCAAATTTATTAACAAAAGAATCAAACCCATTTACTCATGATGAATTCATTAAGCAATGTATGGATGACATGGCAGACATAATTTGCCCTGATAAAAAAGACACAATGTTTCTAAAATCAGTTTGTCTCACCAGAGTGTAGCCAGGTGAATTGAAGCAATTGGAAAATCTATCAAAAGTGTTTGGAGAATAAAGCTAATTTTAAATTTTATGCTTCGATGGTAGGTGAAAGCACTGATGCTACAGATGCAGCACAATTTGCTGGTTTTATTAAAGGTATTGACAAAGAATATAGTGTCACTGAAGACGTTACTTCTTTAGTGCCGTTAAAAGACACATCTGAATCGAGTGCTTTACACAAAGCAGAAAAAAGTGATGTTAACATGATTTTCTTATTTTCTAGAACTTTGAAAGCTGTTTTCAAATTCCTATATAGAATCTAAAAGCAAGACTGTAAATTTTTTGTTGTTCATAGGTCTGAGTTTAGCTAGTGTGTCAAAATGCATGAAATTGTTTGCCTTGATTTGAGTTTGCCGTAATTTCACTTTCATCAGGGACACTTCTATGACTTGAAACATTGCATTGATAAATTGATTTTCACCTTGAAGATACATTTAAACTCATTAAGTTAAGCATTTTTAGTGGAGTTGACCACATATGTAAATGAGTATAAAAGTGTCTTCAAAGTTTCCAGAAAAGTAATCAATATTTTTACGTGTTCTGATTTGGTTACCTGCCAATTTTCAAATGGAACATACTGAGCTGCAATCTAAATTCAATTTAAAGAAAGACTTTACCAAGTCTCTTTATTGGGATTTTATAAGACCTATCTTTCCAAAGACAAATAACCCTCACTTCACAGTCACATACTATTTATGTCATCACTGTTTGGCAGCACCTACATTTGTGAACAACTATTTTCAAGGATGAAGCACATGAAGAGTAAAATTAGAATCAGGACACCTGATGACCACCTTGAGAGCTCACAGAATCGCAACTATTTGTGCAACCAGATACTGATGCATTAATTTCAAAAAACAGAGCCAAACACCCCAATAGTTTTATGTTTAGGTTGCCTCTTTCCTTAAAAGGTCATAAAAATATTTAGAAAGAAATTTGGTTACTTATACACATTAACTTATATTAGATCATTTCTATGCAGGCCAAGACAAGTCTTCACTTAGGGAGTACCAGGCAAGCCAAAGGGTGGGCATCCATGCTCAGAATCAGTGAGCACACTGGGCACCCTGACGTTAGCACCTCTTGGTGAGGAGCAATGACGATCAAACTCAAAGTCTTGCATGTGCTAAGCACACGCTCTCCCACTGAACTACACCATGTTGGCTTTCAGATACTATTCCCCATAAAAAGAATCCAGGTGTCTTAGACAAAAGGCTCATTCCAGGGCTGGTCCATGGAATGGACAAGATGGACCAGTAGCATCTTTCTTTCTGATAAAGCAAAACAGTGTTCAAAGAAAATGGGATATGTCAAGAGGACCCAGACTAACGGCCAAATTGGGACACTTTGGGCTTCAAATAAATGATAGTTACAGTGACTGTCATTGAATCATTTAGGTTAATTTCTGGTTTGCATCTGGAATATCCCCCAAAAGCCTTGTGTATTTGGAAGGTGCTTGGATTATGAGGTTTAATTGGATTGAGCAAATTAATCTATTATTTTACACAATGTTAAGAGGTTGCAAGGGGCTGATCAGTGAGGGTATGGCCTGAAGGGATATTTATTTTTTTGCCCCACCTTCTTTCCAACCTCTCATTCTACTCAGTGGCTTGAGTAGCTGTCCCCCATCAGGCGTTGTGCCAGGTATCTGCTGGCTAATCACGCAAAGACTGAAACCCCTGAACTGTAAAATATACGTTCCTTCCCTTAAGTTTTGGGTGTCAGATATTGTATCTTAGCAACACAAAAGTGACAAAAACAGCAGTTGATAGAAGTGGAGCCATTGCTGTGACTTCACTGACTGTAAGGTTTAGAAACCTCTGGGACTGGTTTTGTTGCAACCTGCATTTGGGTGAGCAATAAGCACCCATCCAGGACCCTGGGCACAGAACTCTTGTACCAGCTGAGAGCAAAGCAGATGGATCAGATGAAAAGCAAAGCGAAAGTAAAGTTTTGCAAGGCATAGAAGCAAACATCCAGCTTCCAGGCAGCTGAGAGGGAGTCCAGATTGGGGAGAAAAAAAAAAAACCTTCCGGATGCTTTGGGCTTTAGCTTTTATTGAGTATTGGTCTCCTGTGTGCTGTTCTCTCCGCCCCCTTTTTACATGTTTTAGCTTTTGGCCTGACAGAGGGAAGTTGCTCATCCCATCCTGGCCAGGAGCAGAAAGAAGTTGGAAAAGGCCTGGGGGTGCTTTTGTGAAGCCAGCTCCTTGCTTACCTGAGAGATGCAGGATGGCAGAGAGTTTTGATGTATCCTTGCCTGCTTCCCTTTATGACCCAGCTTGGCAGGGGAAAAGGGCTTGGCCTTTCCCTTGGAGCCCTCCTCTTACCTTGCCTTACTGAACCTTTCTCCTTTTTATCTTAACCTACCTATATATTTTTCTAACTTATTGCTACAGTTTGTGGAAAGAGGTTAGAAATTTTGTAGATTCCATCTAGTATACCTTAGAATATAAAAGACCAGAGGCGATGAGCTGAGCTTGATGAAAGATTCTGGTCAAAGCTCAACCAGAATGCTAATAGCAGTACATATTGGGAAGGCTGGGCTCCAGAGTTTTCAGAAAAGGAGAACATGTATGCTACACTCTGGCAAAAAAAAAAAAAATTATTTTTCTCTTTTGACCATGTTCCAAGACCTTTTCTGAAGCTGAGATGAAGTGTGAGATTAAGAGTGGTGGATTTATTCATCTAGAAGAGAAATGTCAAGGTAGTTCACTGTTCAGGCTGTTAGGTGGATATTGTTTACTGTTTTGGGCCTACTCTTCACTGAAAATCAGGAAAAATTTGCAGAGGGGGAAAAATTGTAAAAAATAATTTTAGTTTTGCCAGAAAGAAAGCTCGAGCAAAGCTGGGACGGGAGAAAGCATGGTTGCTGGAAGGATGTGCATTACAAAGAAGCCAAGGACCTTGTACCAGAACAATAGGAAAGATGGCCTGAGGGTACTCCAGGAGTCAGCAAGACCTCAGCCTTTGAAGGAACAAGGGTTTAAAAGAATTTGCTTTGAAAAAGAGACCACCAGGACATCCCACATGGTCACTAGGCAGGTGAATTCCTAAGGAGTTCAACCTCTAAGAAATCAGAGGCCTCTGTGGCCCTGGGCTAAATGGGATTGGCCCCTGCTTCAGCCAGGGGAAGAGCTTGATATCCTCCCTGCAATACTGGTTGCATAGGAATGCAAAAGTAAAGAGTTGTGGGGTCATGGAGGCATCTACCCAGATGCCCAACACTACAAGTTACAATTTCTCCTTTAAGTTGTACTGTTGGGACTGTGCCCCAGTGGTGAGAAAGTTAGTAAGACAAATGCAAGCAGGAGTGTCTCCGAAGAAGGCTCTCAGGAAAAGCTTATAATGGAGTTAAGCTTTGGTCTGGATTGCACGCTGTCAGACACTGGAGGGCAATTCTATAAATATTTCTTAACAATAGGAAGGCTAGATGAGAGCAGGGATAAAGCTGTAATGGGAAAGTAGTGTTGTCCCTCTTATTATCCAGTAGAGAGGGACATTTAATATTTTATGGGCTTGTATAACAAGTGCCTCCAAATTGGAATATTCTCAGCTGGAGGGAAGGAGGCTCAGGAGACTCTGCAAACAACTTACAAACTTGCATAGGAGGCACCACCAGGTGGAGCCCTCAGGGCTGGAAGCCCTGCTCACATAGGTGTGCAGTAATGTAAACATTAGGTGGATCCCCAGGCGAAGCTGGTGGTGTGCTCCCTCTGGCCTTCTTGGGGACCCTGAGCCTTGAGTATTTCTGGGAACTGAGACGGCAAGACTAGGAAGAACAGCTGTAGCTGCCCAGGAAAGCAAGTCCTAGAAGGAGAGAGGATTGGAACCTGGTACATAAGTCTTGGGAAGTTCTCAAAACTTACAAGGGTTGCAAGGCCTCTCCCCTAGGACCCAGAAACAGGGAGTCATCACCTATGCTAGGGTGGCCTTTCAGAGATGCTGCTCTCTTTGAGTCATCCACGTCGCTATAAGTAACTTCTCACCCCTGCTCCTATAAACAACCTTTCTTAGTCACTTATTGATCGCTGAGACACATTACCTGACACCTACAACTTATGGGAGGAAAGGGTTATTTTAGCTCTGAGTTTCACAAATCTCCATCTAGTCAAATTCTGCTGGCAGTGGTAGGAGGTGTCTAGTGGATCATGGCATTGTAAAAGAAAGGATATGGGGCCTCCAGAGGAAGCCAGGCAAGAGTAACGTTCTTCCAGGCCACATAGGCATGTAATAAGCCTATAATAAGCCACGTGCCTACAATCCACCCTCTTGACCAGGTCTACCTCCTAACAGTGTGTGAAACTCATAGGTGATCCACAACATCCAAATACATGAGGCTTTTGGAGGAATATTCCAGATCAAAACAATAATATACCCCCAAAACTCATTAGTTAGCAGGTTGGACTTCAGTGCAATTGCTACTTCAGTCTGTTATCTGCGCCTTCTCTGGAGTGAACAGATGTTTGTCCATGTCTCCTCAATGCAACAAGGCTACATCTTATTTTTTGTGCCTAGACATATTATGATGTTGCCTCCGTTTCTCACAGTCTCAGAGTAATTTTGTTTGATAATGGTTTTCTGTAAGGCTATGTATAGATAACAAGAGGGGCTGGAGACATAGCTCAGTGATGAGAGTGTTTGCTTAGCAAGTGCAAAGCCCTGGGTTCGATCCCCAGCACCAAAAAATAGCTGGGCATGGTGGCAGACATCCATAATTCCAGCACACAGGAGGCGAGTCAAGAGAATTACCATGAGTTCAGAACCAGCTTGGACTACAGTGTGAGACCTTGTTTTTTAAAAAAAAAGAAAAACAAACAAAAAAAGAAAAGAAAAGAAAGAAAAGAAAAGAAAAGAAAGAAAAAGAGAAAAGAAAGTGCATGGCCTAGCTGCCTAGCTGTGGGCACCAGGGAAGCTGATAACAACACTAAGGCCTGTTTGCCTGTGTTGTACCAGTCCCCAGATCTCCGGGATTGCCTGTTTTTTCTCAGTTAAAGAAAGAAAGAAAGAAAGAAAGAAAGAAAGAAAAAAAATTGGTTAGAAACATGGGCAAGAAAAAGATCTATTATTATTCAGATATAATTATTTAGTCAATCTTATTGGAATAATGGTGAATAATGTTGTCATTTCTTAAAAACAGCCTTTATATTTTAGAGCAATTTTACATTTATAGGAAAATGAAATGGAAAGTCCATATCTCTATATTCACTACTCCAATTCTCATAGTTTCTCCTATTATTAACATCTTGCATTAACGTGATACATTTGGTACAACTGACGAAACACATTAATATTGACATGTTATTCTTAATGATCAACTGTACTTCAGGGTTCAGTCTTTGTGTTGTACATCCTCTCGGTTTGACAAGTGTATAATGGCATGCACCCACCCTTAGAATCTAATATAGAATAGTTTCAAAGCCTTAACAAATTGCCTACACTCTTACCTATCCACTCTCTCTCATCTCCCTAGCAACCACTGACTTTACAAGTTTCTCCACAGTTTTGTTTTTTCAGAAATGTCCTATGGCTGGAACCACGCAACATGACTTTCAAGGCTGACTTCTTCAATTTAGCAATAAGTATTTAAAATTCCTTGATGTTCTCTTAAGGCTTGACAACTAACTTATTTTTATTGTAGCTTTTCTGGTTTTATTAATAAGCATATATGTTATACACGATGTTTACACCGAACTTCAGGAATTTTATGCACATATATATCATGTCAGACTTACAAGCCCTTCCCCTCTCCCTTAATTGACTCTCCCGTACCCTCCCCCGTTCTCTAACTCTCACTTTCCCTTCCACTTAGTTCCATGAAATGACTGATTGCATGTTTATTGCTGAATAGTAATTCACTGGCTCGATACATCATAATTTGTTCATCCATGCACTCATTGAAGAACATTTCGGTCACTTCTTGTGTGACAACTACAAATAAAACTTCCATAAACATTGTGTGCAGGTTTTTGTATGAGCACAACCTCTCTCAATTCACTTATGTAAATACTTAAGAGTGTAATTACTAGATCAAACATTAAGCCTCAATTTAGCTTGGTAAGAAACTGACAGACTATTTCCAAGGTGGCTGTGTAATTTTGCATTTCTGCCCATAGGAAATGAGGATTGACAACTAAATGTGGTGTACTGGGTGGGACCCTGGAACAGAAAAAGGATGTTAGATTAAAAACAAAGAAAACATGAAAAGAGTACGGATTCTAGTCGATGATATGATACTAATGTAGGTTTAACAGTCACGATAAATGGATCATATAAAGGATACATAAGAGATTAGCTGTTAGAGTTTGGATCTGGAGTGTCCCTCAAATGCCTCATGTATGTAGGTCATGGGGTTAATCGTATTAATGAGTTAATACATTGAAGACTTCATGTGCTATTTAGTGGTGGGGCTGGTTGGAAGGGGGAGTCACTGGGCATGATCTGAAGGAGTATAAGATGAACAGTATCCGTCTGTCTAGGCCCTCTACCATGGCCTTTCACCACTGCCAGCTGCCCATGAATGGACTGAGGCCTCCTGAAACTCTGAGCTAAAGTAAACCTTTCCTTCACTGTGTTGTGGGTATCAAGTATTGTGCTCCAGCATGAGAAAGTGGCTAAGGAGTTTCCAGTAGGAGAAACTGGGTGTGGATAATGGTGAATTCCCTGTTTATCTTTACAAAATTTTTGTAAATAGAAAACTATTCTAAAATTAAAAAGTTACTTAAATACTAAAAAAAGACAGAATATTATCATCTTATATACCCCCATCAGTGAATGAACATAGACATTAAGCAGCAATTACTTCTATGATCACAAAAGAAAAGACAGTCAGACACTAGGTGGTTCCCTTGGCCTCACCAAAGGAATTAAACTTGAGTTTGGTCTTATCCCTGACTCCAGCTCTCCATTTGCAGGAAATTCAAATGACAGGGGGCCACGTGGATCCGCACCATGAATATCTGACCAACAGAATGCAGTATCAGCTGTCAACAGTAAAAGAAAATTCTAACAGAATGAATGTAGCAGTACACACACACACACACACACACACACACACACACACACCTCCATCCACATCTATTTCTTAAATAAAAAGAAAAGGCTAAAAAGCATATAGGGAAAGGTAAAGATAATTTTATCTGGAAGTTATGTAAATGTGTACCTGAAATAACACCCATAAGAAACTGAAAACTATTAGATATATAAAGATAATTTCACAGAGTAGTTTTAAAAGTTAATAAACAAACCCAACAGCTTTCTGAAACGCAACACCAACTAGCTGAAAACATGACAGAACAAAAGATTCCACTTTAAAATGACAGAAAAAAACAAAACAAAATGGCTTGAAATAAGAATATTAAAATATGCAGTACGAAGAAAAATTTTAAATCTGTTTGACAAACCTGAAAGAGCAATTGAGTAAATGGAGACGCGTTCTGTGTGAGACAGGACGACATTCCACTGAGAAGTACCTGTTCTCAAGAAACGTGTCTACAAGCTTAATGTGATCCTCAAAAAAAGCATCAATTCAACATCCAGACAAAGGACATTTCAAAAATCAAAAAAAGAAAAAGAAAATGGGAGAAAAAATTTATCAAAGGATAAAACACCATTTCTCAAGCAAAATAATCAGGATTAAAAGGTCCCTTTGAATTCTTGCTACAATAAATGAAGGAGAGACTGAGAACTGACTATGAAATACAGAGCAAGAGCAATAAAAAAGACTCCTAAAGAGGAAGGAAAACAGGTTGCATGCAACCGGGGACCAGCCCTTTAAAGAGCATGGAGCCTCTCAAAAACGGACCCTAGCTGGGCACAGTGGTGCAGGTCTGTAATCTTAAGACTCTAGGAGGCTGAGCCAAGACAATTGCAAGTTCAAGCCCAGCACGGATAACAAGTGACTTAGCAAGATCCTGCCTCAAAAGTAAAAATAAATATGGGCTACAGATGTAGCTCAATATGAAGGCTTTGGGCTCAATCTCCAGTACCACACACACACACACACAGACACACACACACAGAGACACACACACACAGACACACACACACACACACACACAGACACACACACACACACACACACACACACACACACACACACACACACACACACACACACACACACACACACACACACACACACACACACACACAGACACACACACACACACACACACACACAGGATCTTCTGAGTCAGAAAACATTAGTGGAGAAACCCCTTCAAAATTATGAGGAAAAAGAATTTACATTTTATAGTTACCATCCATTTAAGGACTGGGATAGAACAGTGATTTTTGTTTGTTGTTTAATTTTAAAAACCAACTTATATTGGAAAAATTAAAACCTTTAAAAGTAGCAGCTATAGTATAACCAGTTCCCATGTCCGTAACACCTGGTTGTTAGTGGTCAGATCATGGCCAATCTTGCTGTAACCACATCCTAACCATATCTTTCCCCTTATCTTATCATTGTGTCTCTTCAAAATGTAAAGCAAAAATATAAAAATAATGTCCTTACTATGCCTAAAATAAAATTGAGTAACATCATTAGATATCCAGTGTTTAAGTTTTTGTCTCATAAAATCACAAGTTTAACATATACATAGTTTGTTTGAATCAGGATACACAGAAGATCCACACATTGCAAATAGTTGGCTCCTGAATGATTTAATTAGTTTCCATTTCTGTCTATTTTCTTGCATATAATTTTCTTGCAAATGCTTTTTCTCTCTTGAAATATATGTAATGAAGTAACCTGGTCAGGTGACTTGTGCTCTCGTTATTTGGGTGGCTGTGTTTACGCGGTGTCAGTGTCTCCTTGTCTCTGTTTCCTGTAAGTTGGTGCACTGTTGCAACCCAGCAGAGGACAGGACTTCCCTTGGCACCTTTTCTCAGGAAGCTAATGAGGATGTGTTTCACAAAATGGACAGAGTAGACCAAAGACAGAAGAACCCAGACGAGGAGGGAGGCAAAATGCTTCCCAGAATCAGGAGGAGGTGAAGACCAGGATGACAGTGTGTAGCAGACGTAGGGGGCGAAGTCCCTATTGGAGCAGAACGAGAAGACGTTCAAAACAAGTCTCCAAGGCAAAGCCTGGAACTGAAGCTGGGCCTAGTGGTACAGACCCACAGTCCCAGCACTCGTGGGGGCTGAAACAAAAGGATGGTAAGTTTTGGCCCTGCCAGAGCAGCTTAGTGACTTAGCAAGCTTCTGTCTCAAAAAGGGGGGCGGCGGGGGGATTGGGGGGAGGGTGCTGGGGATGTAGCTCATTGCGAAGTCCTTGGGCTCAATCTCCAGTATTAGAAATAGAAGCAAAAGACTGAAGACAGCTGATGTGTTTGATCATACTGACAGCAGACTTTCAATTCTGTAATAAAGTTTGAAACTGACTTAGTATTATCACAGAAAACAAAGAAATGAAAACAAAATATTGTGTAAGAAAGGAAACATAAGCATCATCCACTGCTGGTCCATCTATAAATCATACAGCCAGTCAAAAAATACAGCACTGGATACCGATTTAACTTAAAAGGGCAAAGTAACTCTATTGAGAAGATGGGTGACGAAACTTGCACAGGTGTTGTGCGCACGTATGGTTACACTGAAGGGGTGGGAGAGGGTCACAACGCAAACACTCATCCCAGAGCAGAGGTCAATCGGCAACAACCACAACTGAAATGAGGACATGTCAGAAAAAGCTTGGGTGACTGGCTGAGTCATGACCCCCCCCCCCCCCCCCGCAAGCTACTGGGGGTGTTCATCCCTGGAAACTGGGAATGTCACATACGATGAGAAAAGAGGCTCTGCATGTGTTGGTAAGTTCAAATGTTAAGACGGGGAGATTTTCCTGGACTAACCCACTGACCCCCAAACAATCATGTGGAGGCAGAAGGCAACTGGAATGCAGCAGAGGAGGCGATCTGAGCGCAGCAACACAGACCGGAGTGGCAGAGCCATGAGCCAAGGCATGCTGGCTGCTTCTCAGAGTGGAAGACCCAAGAAGTGCGTTCGGCCCTGGAGCCCCCAGAGGGGCCAGCCCTGCTGCTGACACCACGCCCTGAGTCCCTTGAGCGTCATCTGGGACTTTTATTCTCCAGAAGAATAACGCACAAATTTGTGTTGGTTTAAGCCAGCCAGTTTATAGTTTAATTTGTTACAGAACCAACAAGAAACAAATCCTTTATACTGTGTAGAAATGTGACGGTAAATCTGAGAAGCAGCAGCTAAAACGTTGAATAAGGATGACCCCAGGGTTGAATAGGATTTGATAGGAGTTTTTATTACAAGGTTGGTGGTAACATCAGCCTTTCAAATACACAAATATATTACTCTGATCGAAGGAAAATTCAATTTCAAAAACTATACCAGAATTAAGTAGTTTTACAAGTGAGTTATGGTAAACACCAAGAAATATGTAGACTGTTCCATAGACCCGCAAAAGGAAAGGGAATTTTCTGAGTTCACTCTGAGAGTCGAGTATGACTGAGACAATCAGACAAGAACAGCAGAAAAAGAAAGTATAGGTCAAACTCATAGGTGAACACGTACGCAAAAAGCTAAAAATGTCTTAGCCAACCAAATACAGGAACAGTGTGTGTATGTGTGTGTTTTAGTTTTCAACTGATGCCATAACACGTTATCACAAACTTAACGGCGTAAGGCAGCACAGAGCCTGTGACAGAAGGTGCTGGGCCGCCATCTGCCTGAAGCGCAACTATCTGCCCTGAAATGCACCCCTGGGACACAATGCGCAGAAGTAACAGCCTTTCCTTCAAACCCAGCCAGCTATCCAATTTTAAAATTTTAAAACTTTAAACCTGTCTCAACTCTCCTCCATACCCTTTGTCACCCTACCTAATAAAAGCTTCCTGATCACTGAGAGAAACGGTCTCTGCTCCTCCGTTGGTCAGAGAGAATTTTTCCACCCATAAAAGCCTGTCTCATGGTGAAGGTCATGTCCTGCCTTTTTCTTCTCTTTTTCTCACATCCTGGGCTCAATCCCCAGAGCCACTACCACCTCCAAAAGAGAAACAGAGAACACAGTTAACACTTCCATCAGGTGAAAATCAAGTGCCCACAGCTGAGCCTTTCTTTCTGGATGTTCTAGAGGGCATGTCCAAACTGTGGCCTGCTGTTCTTTTACTCTTGACTTTTTAAAATATTATAATTAATTTTTTAAAAAGAAGTTTTAATACTGGGATGTGTATATTAACTCTATTACATATTTGATATGTGGTCCAAAACAGTTCCTCAGTTCCTCTTTACTCAAAATACAAGGGCAATATACATCAGCAGGCTGCTGGTTGGACTCAACTACAAGGGAAAATCTCCTTCTTGTTCATTCAGGTTCTCGGCAGAATTCAGTTCCTTAAAGCTGAAGTCCATGATTCGTGGTGCTCTCTGTCAGCTGAAGGCCATTCTGGCTTCTACAGGCCGCCAATACTCCCTCTTTAGACCTTCTTCCTTTATCTTCAAAGCCAGCAGTCTCAGAGTCGGTCTCCCTCACGCCTCCTCTGTTTCATTCATTCTTCTTCTCTCTTTTCCCACTTTTGAGGGCTCCTCATTATACCGAACACCCGGCCCCCAAAGTAATCTCTGTGAATTTAATTCCATAGGAAGGTTCTTCTGGCATGTAAAATGTCCTCAGGTTCCAGGGACTAGAACATGATCCTCTTGAAGTGGGAGGGCATTGCTCTGCCCAACATGGTGTATATATACAATTACATCATGATCAAATAAGAATACTTCAGTGGTACTAACAAATATGGTTTACGATGGCTTAACGCTTTAATAAAGAATCTCCTAATGTAGTCCATCTCATCAACAGACAAACAAAAAAATAAATGTAGTATCACTTCAATAAATTCAGGAAAAGCATTTGATAACATTCAAAACCCCTTCCTTATAATTATTAAGTCAGAATTAGGAAAGGTTCCCTAAGTTGATATGTGATGCCAACCTAAAGTCTAAATTGAGTATCATTCTTGGTAGTACAGTGATTTAATATATCCATTTAAGCCACAATAAGGCAGAGATATCTACTATTAATGGTTCCAGCTAACACTGTCTTCGCTGTTCTAGCCATGACAAGGAAACTAGAAAAGTAAGTCTTGGGGAAAAAACCCCAAGATTATCATTATTCTCATGTGCTCTGATAATCTTCAAAGAGAATCCCCAATAGAATCAATAGACTATTAGAAATGAAAAAGAACCCAGCATCTTTGTTCAATATACAACCAATACAAACATTCCTCCATAGCAGCAATAATTTATATATTTGTTCATATATATATATATATATATATATATATATATATATACACACACACATACATACATACATACATATTATGAATTCAGGACCAGTCTGGACTAGAGAGTGAACCCTGTCTTGAGAAAAAATATATATATATTCTTTAGGTATGAAAAGTTAAGTATATATAATATTGAAAATGACAAGAAAAACTATAAAGTACCTAAGGACAAATGTCACAAAAATATGTCCAAAATATCTATGGGAGATTTACTGAAAGATATAATAGGAAATCTGAAGAAATAGATATGCCCTATTTAAGGAAGGAAGACATAATATGGAAACTCTCAGTCAGTGATTTTAATTCAATACTAGTTGAGATCCTAACAGGGCTTTTGTGGAAAATGTCAAGCTGACTTGAAAATTCCTTGGAAGAGCAAAGGATCAAGAATAACCAGGACATTTTTGAGGACAGTAGAACATCTAAACTTGACAGAAATCCTCATGAGATGAAGGTAATACACTCATCACACTCTACTGTAATTGTAGTTGTTTTTAGGAACATTTTTGCCTAAGAGAACCTGCCAACCACCACTGTTTCTGGCACATAAGGAATGTTACCACAAGCTTGAGTCAACTTTATTCCTTTTTATCAGAGGAGGGAATATAATATTTTGTGTTCAGCTCTCGCAGCCTACAAATACAGGAAGGAGCTGACGTTCCCTGGTCTAAGCAGCTCTCCACCGTGTCCAGGGACTATTCAGAGCCCTTGTGTCTCTTTGAAACTATGCTGAGATATGTGACCTTTTCAGGTAGGTGCCAGGCTCCTCAGAGAATCTGATCTTTCCAGCCAGAAGTATCCACCTAAGTCAGCCTCAGCCAGCCTTCCATTCTTTCTGGCCTTTTAATAAATACCTCCTGTATTTGTGCATGTTTACATGGATAACGAGTGTAAATACTTATTGCCAGAATGAGACAGAGTTCAGCGAAGAGTTTATTACTATTTTTGTTGTCACTGATACCAGTCTTGAGTATCCTTATTTACATGAATAAGTAGAAAGAATGAGATGTTACAGAAATTCATTCAATTCTTTGAGCTCCTTCTGTTATGGTTTGGATCTGAAGTGTCCCCAAAAGCCTCATGTATTTGGATGTATGGAACCATGTGCTGTGAAGAGGTGGGGCCTAGTCAGAAAGGGCAGAACACTGGTGTTTAACCCAAAAGGGGTGGACTACTGGGAAAGGACGTGGAAGGGTAGCTCCACCCTTCCCCTCTCAATTGGCTTTTGTCTGCCATGTTGTGAAGAGCTTTTCTGCAACGAGACCCCTGCCATGTGCATCCACCACTGCCAGACACTCGTGAGTAAACTGTGTGAGATCTCCTGAAGGTAAGCTAAAATAAATCTTTCCTTCCATAGGTTGTGGATGTCAGAATTCTGCCCCAGCAATGAGAAAGTAACTAAGACACCTTCCAATTTTATGCCCAAGGTGTGTATCAACACATACGTAGACTTTAAATCTCTAAAAAAATTCCTATGACTCTAATACTCCAAGTATTCAAGCATTTCTTCAGGGTTCAATTGTGATTTTAATTATTCATAATATGTATTTTATCAAAATGATTATTATTTTATAAATTATACATTTTGTTCATAGTCATTGAGACATACACTTTTAAAATATTACTTTTAATTATTAGCTTTAAAAATTGAAACAGTATGAAGTGAGTCAGAAGCCGAAAGTGAAACATCGAATGGTCTCTCTGATATGAGAAGCCCAGATCACAACTATCTCATGGAACTTAAAACAAAAAACAAAGTGAACCACGGGGGTAGGATGGGGAAGGATGGAGGGGTAGGTAGGGGGAGGGACAAAAGGAGAGTGGGAAAGTCTCTGTCACCTTGACAAAATACGTAGGTGCACAAAATGTTAAATTTCATTGTAAACCTTAAATTTTGCACTTATACATAGCAATAAAATGGGGAAAACATTGAAACAGTATAATCACAAGAAAACATTTTAAGTTTTTAATTTAATTATTACATATATTTTTATTACAAAGAAGTTTGTTGAGTGATAAATAAGTAACAGGAGAACATTTTAGGGAAAATAGAATGGAATGAAGGTATTAGAACCTGAAGCTTGAAGCTTGAGATCAGGATCAGAGAGCTGATGGGCCTAGGAATTGGAGGCTGAAGGCAGAGGAGCCAAACCTGGGGCCTTGTGGACCCCAGGATGCCTCCTCTCACCAAGCTTTCTTACCCAGGACCACAGCCTCAATTTTTTCAGTATACTTTTTCTTAAAGATTCTTAGAAAATAAACATTGCTGTCTTTCATATTGTTATGATCCCATATATTTTTAAAGTATGTTTATACTCTCCCATTATCCATTATATTATAAACATTGAGGGCATTTAAGGGGTCTCTCACAAAAACCCTATTGCTCCCCAAACATGCTTTGGGGCAAATTCTCCTCATACAGGAACATTTATATCTGCCTGCTTAGGACCAAACTCCAGAGATATCAGTGATTTAAGGATCCATGTTTAAGTGCCTCCTAGCCAGGTTGTCTCCAGAGTACTAAGGACAAGCACCTAAACAAGACAAGAGCCCCTGGGCATCCCTGCCTCCCAGCGTTTCTGGGCTGGGTCTCAGGCTCTCAGAAGGAAAGCTTCGAGGTCGACCTCTTACCTTAGTCAATCTGCTGTGGTAAGAGCTGAGATCAAACAGTAAATAATAAAAACTATTTATTTTGGCTGATGATTCTGGAGACTGAAAAGGCTCTGGCACCTGTCTGGTGTCCAGTGGAGGCCACACACTGCTCCATGCATGGAAGGAAAGCTAAGAGCAAGCAAACATGTCCAGAGAAGCACACATGTGAGAGACGGAACCAAGGTACCAGACTTGCCTTATCTGAAACAACCCACTCTCTTGACAACTAACCCTATCTTGCAGGAAAGACATTCATCCCTCCTAAAGGACGCATGGCCCAACACCATCATGGTGGCAACTAAATTTCAACGTAAGTTTTTGGAAGGAACAATCCACATCCAATCAGTATCTTCCCTCTCAGAACAAGAATGCCTGCCTCCATTGGAAGAGCATAGTGAAATGTAAAAGGAAACTGGGAAACAGAAATGAGCGCCAGAGTTTCTCCTGTTATCTGTTCTGTACCAAAATTTAGAACCAGCTGGACATCGCTGTAGTCCCAGCACTCAGGAGGCTGAGACAAGAGGACTGTTCAAGTTTGAGGTCGTGCTGGAGGAGGAGGAAGAGGAGGAGGAGAGAGAAGAGAAAAATAATAATAATCGAAGAAGAAGAAGAGGAGGAGGAGGAGGAGGAAGGGGAAGAGGAGGAAGACAAAGTAGCACCAGTAGCCGCAGTGGTAGTGGCATCGGTGGCAGCAGCAAAAAAGGAACACTTTGAGAACCAATCAAATAAAGAACATTTTCTAATAATAAACTCACTGTTGCAAAACATATTCTGTCAGTAAATTATTGTCTTTGATATGAGTTTGGTTGATTTGATCACTGAAAATTTATTTTGCTTTTATGTAATCATGAGCATATGTTCTATGCTTGCACTTTGTATAAAAATAATTTAAGTTCACACGAGGGGGTCTGTTATTTGTTTTTCTTTGAAGAGGGTCTATACCTTGCCTGTGTTTGGAAAACACTGACCTCATGTATTGTTCTGTTCAGACTTAGGAGAGCCCCAAAAACGAGAAAAGGAAAATCAGACTCCTACCCAGGCCGCTGTGTAGCTGCCACCCCAGGAGAGGGACAGGTCTGTGCACTGGGGACTGTTCAGAGAGGTGTGCGGCCTATGTGTGGAGGGAGGGGATTTGCTCTAGAAATACACAAGGAGCAACCTCAGTTTCACTTGCAGGGCACCACACTCCCAGCAGCCAATGGCAAACAACCCACACCAGGCTGATTCTGCTCCAGTGTGGCTATCCTGGCTTGGGAGGACCCCGGCTGTCCCCCGCTCTTATAGTCAGCTTCATTTGGGCCAACCTCAAAAGAGATTTTCCAACTAAGTTCCAACTTGCTATCTTTCCCAGCTTGGTAACCTTAGAAGAGGAGACATTATCACTGCGACAATCTGTAGGTCAGGCCCAGAGCATGTTTTAGATCAACCTGTGTCCAAAGAATAACCCAGGCCTAACTCTTGTGCCCACCCTACGGCCAAAGAGAAGGGGCTGATACTACCAAAAGGAAGAGGAAACTATTCTGGCCAAGACGTTAGCACCATCATGTGCCACCCCTTTTGTGTTTCCTGGGTACAGTGTTTCCAGAAAGTTCAGCTGTTTTGCAATAGCAAGTCCTGGTGGACAGCAGGACCTTATGGAAGTATTTTTTTAAAATTATTCCTAAACTTTTTTAAATGGAAGGAAAGACTAAATCCAAGACCATTGCAGTAAATGCCATGGAGAAGAGAAATTGGGTTCAACTCTTAATACAGGGAAGAGAAGTGGGGGGTTATAGCTGTAGGAGACTAGAATGTGTCACCCCCAAAATATGCCTCTTTGGCATAAGATTATTTTGAGCTAATTTTTTTAAGAAACTGCAGACACAGGAGAAGCTCTGAAAACACAGTAGGAGTTATTCTTTTGTAAAGGAAATTTACATTTGTAAATGAAATTCTGTTTGTCAGGGTATCTTCCTCTCTGCACCAGGAAAGAAAGGATGACTAAGATTATTGACTCTTCTGGATGAACAAAGCACCCACTTCACACTGCAAGATAGACCTTGCCTGGGTGCTTTTCCTGTTTGCTTCCCCCATAAGGCTTCTTTGTTTCAATGGATGATAGTATTTTATGAGTGTCTTTTGTGTATACATGCTAGTTAAACTTCTGTATGTTTTTCTCCTATTAATCTTGCTACAAAACTGTTCCCCCTAAGGAGACCCTTTCCTCCTTCTTGAAGATACAAGGCCATTAACAAGACCAAGTACTACACAAGCAGCAAAAGAAACTTGGATTATTGGCCAAGAACAGGAAACGCGGGAGGCACACACACAACTCAGCTTTTTAACCCAACTAAAGGTGGAGAATTTTTTTTAAGCATTAGGAGAGGAAGGGGAGGTTGTTATATAGTTTAGGAGAATTATTCGTGATTTTTCTAGGAAGGGATGGCCTTCCTTCTCAGACGAGAGGAACAACTTTCTTTTACTTCTTGTACAAGCAGCGTCTAATCTGGATAGGAGGTAGGCTCAATCAACATGGTGCTGGTGGGCAAAAGCTGTATTAGGGCAATGTATTACAATGGAATGGTGATGAGTCTTGTGGTAACAGGGCAACTTAGTGTCTTTTGTGACCTCTGATGCAAAACACAGCTTCCACCTCAAAACAATAAAGAGTTAATTCTGAAGCCATATGAGTGACCACAGATTCAGGCATCCCCAGTTATGTTCCCCAAGTTTAACAGCTTCCCAGAGCTTTATAGGCATACAGCAAAAGAAGGTTATAAATTAAGGTATTCTTTTAGTATACCGGTGAGAGCAACAGGTGGGCAGGTGTACAGAAAAGGGAGGAGCAGAGGAATCCTTGCTATAGGCTTCACACGCTATTGAGTAGCATTCTCAGCTGAGTTGGTGGTAAGCTGGGGGTCTGCTCTGTACCGTATCAAGAGGATTTATCACAGGATGCTAAGTCAGATGCAGAGAGGAAGAACTTTGATTTGACCATAAACAAAAGAGCCAAAAGCAGACCCTGATCATCTGGCTATGCAAGCACTGGACCCCCTCACAAGTTACTGTGAGAACCTTTAGCCACCCCACAGGAGGCATGAAGTAAGCGAGGCTGTTTCCTGGAAACTTCAGTTCATGGTGACTGAAACGAGTTTTTCCTCAACTTCATTCTGAATCTTATTTTGCAGCCGCAGTCAGGTCCTAGATGCTCACATGGATTGTTAGGTAGGTTTTTATTTTGTTTTGTTATCTGAAACAGAACACCGCTTACACTGATTCATGAAAAAAGAAAGGAATGTTTGCTTCAGGGTTTGAGACGGTGTCCCACTCAAGGTTTGAGAGGAGCTATTTCCTGCCTTACTTTCCTGCCTTACATAGCCAAGGAACAGAATAAAAGTTTCAGTGAATGAAAACTACTAAGAGGCAACATCAGCGTAGGGGGGCTGTCATTAAAGACAAGCCAAGGACTTACGTATTAAAGGGGAGGAACAAGGAACTGGGTCAGACACCACGTGTGCCAAAAGAGGTCCATTTTGCACCACACAGTATGTCAGTCAGCAAGTTTTGCAAAGGAGAATCTACTCGTGAGGCAGTTCAATATGAGGAAGTGGTAGCCCCAAGTTTCAACCTGCCTCTCCAAAAATAGAACTTAGGGGCGTTTATAGGCCAAAGAAGCAGAGTGGTCTGGTGCATGGGAAAAGATAATTGAAAACAGGAAAAACTGAAGTAAACGGTGGTCTGCACGTGCACAATCCAGCTTCATGGCTCATGGTTGGATCACTGCCTTAGTATGATCTGAAGGTGGAGTTGTCATCCCTGTGATGTCCGAAGGTCACCGCTGGGCACTTGTACAGGTCCCAGTGAATGCTCAGTGGTTTCAACACATCAGTGGTGCCATTCATAGCAAAGCTAATAGAAATACACCACTTGACTACTTGACCTTTAAAAGTTGGTGATAAAAGCCGTGAGCCTTGGGGGGTTATTGAGGTTTTCTCTCAGTTTCAAAAGTTGGAGGATCTTGTCTAGATTTTTGCTAAGGCTATGCAGGACTGGCAAAGATAAGACCGAGGCCAGGTGGAAAAGATGCTTAGCAGAGCGTGACTAGTTTGATCAAAATGAAAATGTTGCCAGAAAAATTGCCTAAATGGTAACATGGGAACAAGCAGACTCAGGGGAGAAAGGCTTTGGTCTCCATTGTTGGAAGACAATCAACTGTCATGATTAGCTTTGGAGTGCTAACCCAGAACAGACACTCCTACGCAAGTCCTGAGGCTATCCCGGGGCTGTGGGAACCACCTCCGTAAGTGTGAAGAATCCAAAGCAGAGGCCAAACAGAACTGCTTCAAATCTATTTGAAAGCATTGCTTACCACACCTAGGGGCATGTGCTTCTCTACCTAAACGTAAGGCTGGTTTTGTCAACAGAAAGACTCCAAAGGAGACCCACCCCCCCCATGAAGTTCGGGACTTCATCAACCATGGGCAGGTCTTTGACTCATGTGTGTTTTACTGGGAATTGAACCCAGGGCCTTCATGCTAAGCTATATCCCAGCCACATATAAAATATATTTGTAATACATATATAGTTGATATACATATAAATATATATATATACACATACATACATATATACATACATACATACAGCTCTTGGCCTGCTACTGGGCCTCAGTAGAAACTGAATGCTTGACCCTGGGACACCAGATTACCATGTAACCTTAGTTCCCCATTATGAACTGGGTGATATCTGACCCTTCAAGTCATACAGTTGGATGTGCACAAGAACAGTCCATCATCAAATGGAAGTGGTGTACACATGATTGGACCCAAGTAGGTTCAGAAGTCACAAGTAAATTACATGAAGAAGCAGCTCAAATGCCCATGGTGCCTACTCCTGCTGGACTGCCCTCCATTCCCCAGCATGCACCTATGGCTTCATGGGGTATTTCCTATAATCAGCTGACAAAAAGACAGAGAGAAAGAGAGAAGAATTGAGCATGGTTTACAGATGGTTCTGCATGTTATGCGGGCACCACATAAAAATGGGCAGCTATGGCACTACAGCCTCTCTCCGGGACATCCCTGAAGGACAGTGATGAAGGAAAATCTTCATAGTGGGCAGAACTTCGGATAGTGAGGCTGTTTTCTGGGAACTTCAGTTCATGAAACCAGTTTTTCCTCATTTTCATCCTGAATCTTACCATGCAGGAACAGTCAGGTCCTAGATGCTCACATGGCTTGAAACAGAACATTACTTACATTAATTCATGACAAAAGAATTGTTTACTTCAGGATTTGAGAGGTGTCCTTCTCGAGGTTCAAGAGGGCTATTTCCTGCACCACATAGCCTGGTAATTCATTTTGCTTGGAAGAAAATATGGCCAGATGTGTGAGTATATACTGATTCATGGGCTATGGCCAATGGTTAGTCTGGAGGGTCTGGGTCATGGTAGAAACACAACTGAAATATTGGCGGGGACAAAATATGAGGACAGACTTCTCTATATGGCAATGGATGTAAAGATATTTGTGTCCCATGTAAGTGCTCACCAAAAAGTAACCTCAGAAGAAGTCTTTCATAATCAAGAAAGAAGTCAACCTCCCTTTCCTCAACCTCCCACCCCCCTTGCCCAGTGGGCTCATGAAGTGGCCACAGTGACAGGAATGGAAGTTACAGCGTGGACATCTGCTCACCAAGGCTGGCCTGGCTACTGCTGCTGAATGGCCACTCTGCCAGCTGCAGACACCAATGCTAGGTCTCTGATATGGCACCATTTCTCAAGGTTATTAGTTGCTATCCTGGTGGCAAGCTGATTGTATCGGCCCACTTCCCTCTTGGAAATAACAATGTCTTGTCCTTTTAGAAATAGATACTTACTGTGGTTATAAGTTCGCTTTTCCTGTACATAATACTTCTGCCAAAGCTACCATTCATGACTTACAGTATGTCCTATACATTATCATAGTATCCCACACAGCATTGCTTCCGACCAAGGAACACATTTAGTAAAACAGTGTAGCAGTGGGCTCATGCCTAAGGAATTCACTAGTCTTACCATGATCCCCACCATGCAGAAGCAGCTGGATTGATAGGATGGTGAAGACACAATTACAGTGCCAGCTAGGTGGCAGTACCTTTCAGGGTTGAGGCAAAATTCTTCAGAAGGCTGTGTCTGCTCTGAATTAGTGACCAATATATGGAACTGTCTCTCCCATAGCCGGGAATCAAGCAGTGGAGATAGGGACAGTACCACTCAACACTACTACTAGCAAAATTTTTGCTTCCTGTTCCCACAACCTATGCTCTGCTGGCCTAGAAATCTTGGATCCAGAAGGGGAAAGGCTTGGACCAGGAGGCACAACAATTCCATTAAACTCGAAGTTAACACTTCCCCCTGATCATTTTGGCCTTCTCATGTCACTGAACCAACTAGCCAAAATGGGAGTTACAATATTGGCAGGAGTGATTGATCCAAGGGGACACTGGACTAGCATTCCATAATGGAGGTAAGGAGGAATATACTTGGAGTGCAGAAGAACCTTTAGGGCATTTCCTGATATTACCATACCCAGTTACTAACACAACCCAATCCAGACAAAACGACAAATGGCCCAGAACCTTCAGGAACGAAGGCGAGGGTCACTCTGACAGGAAAGGAATGAAGACCTGCTGCGGTGCTTGCTGAAGGCCAAGGAAGTAAAGAATGGGTAGAAGAGGGAAGATAATATACACCAGCTACAATCATGTGACCAGTTATTGAACTGAGGACTGTAATTAGAATTTTTGTATGTTCTCATTATGCTTGCCCATGCATATATGTTGTTAATTACTTTAATATTAGAATTTGTTAAAGTTACATTCTAATGTTTAAGTAATCAAATGTTGGAGAATAAGCATCTTTCAAAGGGGAACTCTTTTCTATTGTGGGGGAGGAATTCATTGCATTTTCATTTGTATGCAGTGTAGTTATGCCACGTTAGGCAAAATTAGGAACGTGGCTATTGTTTTTAGAAATTAAATATGGTGTGAGAAAATGTGTCTGATTGTCAGATTGACAAGGACTGAATTGTGACCATTGCGGGGATTATTTAAATTTGTTGAAATTAGGAAGCCAAGGGAAAAGCTTTCAGGTTTGTGCTACTGACTTGTGGGCCAGGAAGTGGAGGAAAGGCACCCCCTCTGAATTTGGGTAGTCCAACTGGCACCTTGAGCTAAGTAAGGGAAGCAAGAAGGAACTGCTACAGCTTTTCCTGGAAAAGTTCTGGCCTTACCTGAGTCTTCAGACATGGATGCACTCCTCCTATCTTTGCATTGCTGATCTCCATAGATTTGCTCCACGCTCCAGTATTCACCTTGGTTTTTTGGACAATGATCTGTGGCAGGCTCACACTGCCTATCCTGCAGCCTTGGGTTGGTGTTCTTCACCTGCCAGACCCTATTGTAATGGCTCTCACGTGGCCATTTTGGACTATCCTTCTCTTCAGACTTGCAAGCCCGCCAAAGGAATCCCCTTTATTTCTATAAATTGTATTAACTCTGCCTCTCCTATAACCCTAACCAATACAACTAGCCTGGAAGAAAAAAACTAAATAAGTCTGAGGAGTGAACATATAAATAATTGCAAGCAGGCTGTCTTGGCTGGCAGTCTGTACTAGGTTCACATCTCATCATGTCAATGGATGAAATCGCAGGTGTATGAGGCAAGGTGTACAGAATGCACAAAAGGTGGGGAAAGGCACAGGATGGGAGCAAAGGGGACCAGGAAATGTGGGCTGCTGCATAGCTCACTATCAGGGGCTCTTACAGACGCGCTGGATAAGGGAGATGTCCCACAGTAAGCAGCTTGGTTGTTAAGGTCAACTGCTAAGGAGCTGCTAAAGTCCTCCACCATTAAGTAGCTTCTGAGGTTCTCCACTCTTAAGATCTTTCACCCTGTCAACAGGTGTCTTTGTCATAGTTCTAGGGGGTTGCCATCTGTGGCTGTCACGTGCTACAGCCAGTTGCCATTCCAAAAATTGTTCATTGGTCTTGTTTTCCAGTAAATTCTCCACTTCTGGGGACCCCTTTAATCCTAACTGCCTCTCTGCCCTCGACCTCCTGTCACATAACTACGGGAACTAGACAGGAAAATGTATGGGCAGGCTGAGGTGGGAGCAGCGATCAGCAAGACAAGACAAGAGATGGGGTTCACATCAACCCTTCCCCACGGAGGACCACGCAGTGAAGGGAAGCAGGCACGAAGGTCGGAGTTCTTCCAGTCCACCTGTGTGCCTCCGAAACAATCAAATTCCCAAAGGTTAAAAAAAGTAAGAAGGCGGGGGTGGAGGGGGAGCAACCCAAAGGAGACCCCAACTCCATAAAAAGCCAAGCCCTGAGGCAGCCAGTGCTTTCTTTCTGTCTCAAGTCCCTCTGCTGACTGAGAGGTTTGTTCGTTTGTTTGTCTTCAGTGCCTTAATAAAGGTGGCTTTCACTTTACTTTTCATTAGACTCCACCCACTTTGTTCTCAACCAGTCGAGTCTGGGACCCAGGTATTGACGAGGGTGACTAGATGAAGTAACCTACATGGCAAAATGGAACTTGAAAACTCAGAATTTTTCTTTTTTTGGTTAGAGAAAAAGGGCTTCTTCAAACTTACTCAGGCTTAGACAGAAACTGACACCACCATTTTCCCTCAGCACAGATAAACAGCTAGAAGATGCCAATGTTGGCATAAAGAATTCAAAGTCCTGTTTCACTTCCACAGGGAAGAGAGGAAGGGGCCAGGGTTTGGGTGGGATTAGGTTGGGAGGGATGAGGCAAGCCTGGACATGTCCATTATCTCTCTGTGTTCCGTTCATATAAAAGGCTCTAACACACCTGTACCTAAGATGGTGAGCGGGTGACAGAGCCTCTCCATCTTCTTGGAACTGACTCCAAAGGCATCCTTTTCATGAAAATAAATGGCCTCCTCTGATGTGGTCAGCAGTGAGCCAACAAACCTGAGCACAGGGACCTAAGTGGCTATTAACACCAGTCCTCCAGGTGGCCGAGACAGTATTGCAAATCAGCTTGGGCAACTTACTGCTTAGCAAGGTCCTGCCTTAAAATAAAAGGTTAAAATGGCCTGGGGATGTGGGTCAGTGTAAAGACCCTGGATTCGGTCCCCAGTAACACACACACACACACACACACACACGCACACACACACCATACACATACCACACACACACATGCGTGTGCGCACACACATACACACACACACCATACACATACCACACACAAACCCTACTCTATCTCTTTTCTACCTATTTTTATTACTTCCATCCTCCCTCAATCTGACATAAAATTGGCCTCTATTGTAATCTATGATTAGATGCGGATGCTTGATATTGGCTATGAATAGGTCATAAATTGCAAATAATTTGTCCACTGGTAATAGATTTCTTACCTCATTAACAATAATTAGTTCTATATCTAATTTACCAATCTCATCATTGCATGTATTTTTTAAGACAGGGTCTCGATCTGTAGCTTAGACTGGTCCTAAACTCACGGCGGAGCCCAGCCTGGCCTTAGACTCACTGCAATCCTCCTGTGTCAGCCTCCTGAGTGCTGGGATTGCAGTCTTGCACTACCACGCCCCATGCATGTGGTGCTGGGAAATGGAATTTACTTAGCGCTTAACTCGACTCTTGCTAGGACAGCGCTTTAACCACTGAGCCATTCCTCCAGCCCCACTGCATTCATTCTTTCACTGGAAGTAAATATGGGTTTCATTTTACTGCTAAGGCAAAAGACCTGAGAAATGTTTTTCAGCCAGTTTGTACACTCACTCAAAGCTCCATTAATGATCACTCTGATCATCTGAGCATCCACCTGCAGAAGAGTTAAAACACTGTCAACCTGAGAGGGTGATCATCCTGAAGCCCCACAGGCACCAATCTTACTCAGTAAAGGTGGCGGGAGAAGTCTATTTGCATAACTCACACTTCCTTCGTTTAGGAACTTATTGATTCAAATATGCAAAAAAGCCTGAGGCAGGGACTGAGTAGGTGTGAACGACAGCCTGATGGCTCTGCTTCGCATCAATTAGCATTTCAAAAAGTGTCAAGGCGCTGGAAGACCTTTTTTTAATCGCTCCTAATCAGAGGATCTAGAGGGAGTAAAGAGCTATTGGTAGGTACAAACCCAAGGCAAGAGAAAGATGTCCTAAAAGGGAATGGAGGGGAGTGTAAGGACCGGGGGATGGGGTGGAGCGGAAACAGGGACTGCCTTGGGAACAAAAGTCAGCTACACTCCTGGGGTCTTAACATGTTACTCATTAAAAGCATGGTTTATGTTTTCTTCTGAGCCAGTCAGGGGTTTAAAAACTGCTTTTGCTAAAAACGGTGACTCTTGGGCCTACAGACGCCCTAGGGATAACTTGAACCTTTACTTTGTGTTTGTATTCTTTATTACGTTAAAATTTTAGGTCAAATCCTTGCTCTGCAGATAGTCATGGATGGTAATCATTTAGGAGATGGTGAAAGTGTCCAAAGACAGACCCCACAAGGTGTATCATGAACAAGAGATCAGGTCCAGGGCAAGTTGGGAAAAGCAGGACAAGCAAAACCCATGGAGTCACAGGACTAGACAATCAGAAAGGACATTTGCCGCCTCTACAAAGGACCCTAGACCAAACCAATCAAATGCCCCTATTTTCAGGTCTTCATTTGCATCGGGCACAACCAATCTTACTGATTTCTGGAGAGAAATCAGAAGACAACATCTCTGCTCCTTCACTCGTACCTGGACCCTACTTCTGATACTTCATTTGCATAGGGCACCAGGCCAAGGGGATTCTGAGACTGGGTGACTGTCTCAGTGCCCTAACTGCACAGGAAGACAGCCTATCAAATCTTTTTCTAAAACTCTAAAAACCCCTTTGTTTTACCCTCAGTGTTGTGAGCTCCCCCTCTCTGGCCCTCTCCCACTCCGTGGAGTAGACTTTCTGTTTGGTAATTTCATTCATGTTCGTGTGTCTGTCTGGTTCTTCGTTCAGGATAGCAAGAACCTGAATACAATCTTGGGACATTCATCTAGTAACCACTAGCTCTAAATTTCCATAACTTATCTCATCCCTCTTTGAGACTGAGGACATTAAAATAAGGGACTTACAGGAACGTTCAACACCAATGGGCATCCAGAAGTCTCAAGTCGTTGCCCTGGAACTGGTCACTCTGGATTGAGCCTGCATAAAAATAAGAATAATAAAAACAATCATCTCACGGAGACGTTGCCAGGAACTGCTCCAGAGCCATCACCCTACAAACCCAGAACTGAGCTGATAACCAACTAGACTCTAGCTCACCTTGGTCACTTGATTACAAACTGACCTTGTTCCTTTGTTAACAGACCAGGATGAACATCACAACTGTGCCTCCTTCAGCTCCTCAGGCTCCTTCTCATTTTCCATTTTCTCTAACTCCCTAATTGTGCCCAATTAATTCACCTGCCTCTCTCAGACACATCCTAAAATGCCTTAATGTAACTAAAGAGTCAAGAACCTGCTCCAGCTAAGGTGAGGTCCTCATTTCCTCTTTAGGGGAGGCTTCCTCAGACCCTGTCCTGTGACAGAGTCTTCAGCCATTAGGACAGAAGAGGGACTTATATCAGGGCATTTCAAAATTCTTAAGCATGGTTCTCTATAGAGCATGCATTCTCCATTCACAGTGGAGCCTCAGCCCCAGGCTTGGCCATTTGCCTGTAACATATGTGTGGGTAATGCAGAAACAACTCCAAACACTAGCAAGCGAGCCTTTCTGTTCCAATGCTGTCACTTGGTTGTGCTCATTTAATGGAAAACAGAGTTCATCCATGGAAAATCACCCCCTCTTCATTACTGAGGATATTTCCCCTTTGAGCATCTGAGGGTAAGAAACAGGCAGAAGGCTTAAGAGCTTGTATGGCTTATCCAGTGTGGAAATAAACAAAGAACCCTCGAGTGAGAACAGGCGTAGGCCATGTGCTCAGAGCCCTAGCAAGGGAGTAGTCCACATCACTGTAACTTGTGCTGGGGGAGCCATGGGCCAGGTTGGTTGTGGGAAGGCTTTGTAATTAAAGAGGGGAAACCTTCAGGCATACTCTGATTGGAGGCTGCTGGTGTGGGGAAGCCAGAGGCCATCTAGTTAGAAGAGGGGCAGATTTTTATCTGACCGGTTTGGGTCACGTATTTGGTTTTCTCTGGCTGGTTCTGAGTTGAGAAGAGATTTTTTTTAAAAAAAAATAAGAAAACAGTCAATGCCAAGCACTGTCCTCTCTCAGCTGACTGCTGCAGAAAGTACAGCTTAGCTGTCCGGGCTAGTTGCTATGAATACTGTGGGTCAGAATTCCACTATCATATGTGGTCTGGCCACTGCCCATTCATATGTTCAGCCTCTAACCAAGATTATAATTATCAAAAAATTATGATTAAGCAGAGGAGGCAACTTGTTCTTGGAGCGCAGTAAGAGCTCCTGCAAATCTAGAGCACAAGCAGTAACAGCCTAAGAGCAGCTACATTACCCCTAGATGGTACTCCAGGGAGCCCTCATCTTCTTATCCATGGCCATCAGGAAATAGACTCTCTGGGCCAGATATGGGCGACAGTTAGGCAGGCTGGGCTGCTGTGTGCTCCAAGGGTTTGAGGATGCTTGGCTGTCAGAGCACCCCTCTGGGACATTTGTTTATATGTGATAACGGGAGCTGAATGCAGGGCCTTTGCACCGAGCTGTATAACCAGCTCTTTTCACTTTTTTTTTTTTTTAATTTTTGAGACAGGATCTTGCTAAGTTGCTAAATTGAACATGCTAGGATTAAACTTGTGATCCTCCTGCCTCAGCCTCCCAGCGTCCTGGAATTATAAGCTGTGCCCAGGGTACCAGTCACTTTCTTGGCACTGGAACAAAATTCCTGACACCCATGACTTAAAAGAGTAGAACTGTATTTGGGTTATATCCTCCGGTGGGTTCAATTCAAAATCAGCTGGCTTCAAGGTACAAATGGCATGGTAGAGGGTCTGATGGAAGGCCGCTGCTCATTCCATGGCAACCGAGAGGCAGAGACAGAGGGGAGGGGCCAGAGATAAGAATACACTCTTCCAAGTCACATCCCCAGTGAACATACTTTCAGCCAGGCTCCACCTCCTAATAGCATATTCAGCTATTGAACTCACCAATGGGTGAATCTACTGAGGAGCACAGCGCCCCCATGATCCAAGCACCTTTCAAACAATAAGACTTTGGGGAACAACTTAGATCTGAACCAAACACACAGCCTCGCAGGGCTTCTTGGCCAATGGGTCTCTGGGTGTTTTATTGGAGGATCTCCTAATAAAACAGCACATTCAGTATGGATGCTTTGCTGTGATTATAGACAGGTAAGAGCAAATACTGGTTGGGGGATAAGGGGAAGCAGACATGGAGTCTGAAATCTGATCCTTTTAGGACAATCTGCAGGCCTAGCCAAGAGGTCACCAGGCCCTAATAAGCTAGAGAGACAGAGATGGAGGTAAACCCTGCAATGAAAGGTCAATCAACAAAAGAAATGATCCAAAGAGAACTAGAACACCAAAATAACTTGTCACCATTCGTTGAGTAAGAGTGGGAGCCATTTTTGGACATCAGCCCAGGCTGCTCAGAGAAACACTGTAACTGCGGGGGAGAAAAGGCAGGTTCCTTTCCTCACTCACCACGAAAGGGTCACAGCTGACACGCCTATAATGGAAGATAGGGTAACAAGAGAAGAGCACAACAAATTTGTTTAATCAAGGTTTTATGTAACCTAAGAGATTTCTGAATGAAGACTCAAAGCTCCAAAAGGAACTACCCATTTTTTGTTTACACTTGACAAAAGAAAAAAAAACAGTCACATGGAAATAGGATTGGATTAAAAGGTAATAAACTAATGGTAATAGACTGAGGGAGAAACTCAGCCATGCCAGGGTATTATCCAGCTTCCCCATTGCTGGGACAAAATGCCCAACACCTACAACCTAAAGGAGAGGTATAATTTAACTCTCAGCTTCGATTCAGTAGTTAGCGGTTAACAGACCCCAAGAAAGAAATGGCCTCGCGTAAGGGAGGGAAGAGGAAAGACAGGAAGTGGAGAGGGAAGGGAGGAGCAAGGAAGTAGAGAGGGAAGGGAGGAGCCGGGGCAGAAATACACCCCTCAAGGTCGCTTCGCCACTGACCCACCTCCAACATGAGTACAGAACCTTCAAGATTCAATCACCTTCCAAAAGCCTCGCTTCTGAACACGTGAGGCTTTCGGAGACATCTAAACCTCAACAGCCTACCAGTTCAAATTCTTCTTGCCCTCTCCGTGGTAGCACTCTTCCCAGCTGCAGGGCAAGGTCCCCTCTGGAGTAAGTGCCTTTTTACTTTATTCAGATGAGGGGAGGTCAGAGAATTTTGTATGGCCAGAAAGAGGTAATAAAAGAGCGATATTTTTAGGTATTACTGCTTTCTGGGGAAAAAAGAGATTCCCATCTCTATGCCCCATCTTGTGGAAGATTTCTGGCTGCTATGACTCACTTCCAGGGAAGAATGGGGGACAGGAAGGCAGGAGAAGGTCAGAGAAACCTTGTTTCTGAAACTGCTTCTGAGGCCTTCTGGTTCTAAGTATTCAGCATGCCAAAGTGCCATACTCTCAGGTAGCATTTTCCCTCCCTCCCTCCTTCCCTCTCTTCCTTCCCTCCCTCCCTCCCTTCCTTCCTTCCTTCCTTCCTTCCTTCCTTCCTTCCTTCCTTCCCTTTATTGTATAAAGAAAGTGACCAAGCTCAGGACCTTTGCACTGAGATATACCCCTAGCCCACTTTAAATTTTGATTGTGAGACAGGTTGTTGCTAAGTTGCCCAGACTAGGCTCCAACTCATGAGCTTCCTGCCTCCAACAGCTGGGGGTAGCATTTTCTGAGTTGCAACAGCAGTGAAATGGAAGATATGCTTGTGGGAGCAGCGGGTCCAGAGGGACAGACCATCCAAAAGGAAGTCAGGTCCTTTCCAACCTTTTTCTCCAAACAGGGAAACCCTAATGCTTACACAGTGCTCAAAACTGGTCTGCTGGCTCATTTATTTCTATTTCTCCTTCCCCAGGGCCTTTGGAGCTCAGTTCTCAGGCCAGAGAAGTGTGAAGTCACTGGAGGGTCATGCTAGAAGCTCCACATTGGTGGCATCTGTCTGCCCTCCAGCTTAAAGAAATCTGGCCCAGGAGGCCACGTGAAAAGAATTCTGAGTTTAGAGTCAGGAGACCTGGGTGTCAGGTGAACTTGGCTAAGGTGCCTCAACTCTGGATGTTTATTTTAGGACCTGTCAAAATTAGGAATACTGTCAGTGTCTTTGCCAGTCACATTCATTCTTTTATTGCAGTGTGACATCGAACTCGGGACTCCAAGAAACAGACAGCAGACAAGGGGTCTCATTCTGCTGCTCACAAAAGGCAAGCCCTATAAAACACACACATTCCCTGGCTGCTCCTTCCTCTGCCTGAAAGTATGATTCTACGTCCAACCAACACCTTAGAGCTGGCTCATTTCCTTGTCTTTGGGGCAAAAATCAGAGAGCTATGAAAAAGGAAGGCTGCATCCCTGCCACCTTTCTGGCCAGACAAGGGATTCTAAGTTAACTTCTCTTTCTTCAGGGCAGAAACTCAGGGTTAAAGGTGACATCTAATCACAGTGTTCTTACCTCAAAGGAGAATAGCGAGACAAACTTCCCTCTATTCTTCACTAGAAATGCTTTTCAACAAGCAAGCATAATTTCTAAACAAAGGGAAACTAATTGCGTATTTATAAAATTTCCTGTACTTTTCCTTGTTGCAAATACAGAGTACATATTTTGGGAAGGAGAATATCAATCTTTGTAGACATCACTGGAGAAAAAGAGATAACTGTTCTCATCCCATCTGCTGCCAAGGAGAAGGAAAACTGGTCAGTATCATAAAGGAAAAACTTCCCTAGGTGGTTCCAAACAGCGCCAGCATTTCTCTGGGAATCAACTGTTGCCCCAGCTGGGCCTGTGTTTGCACTGCAGTGACTAGGGTATAACTGGTAAACAAAGCAAAACAACAACAACATAATCATAAAAAGAATTCCTTTTCTTGGCAACAGAATATGTGTACTGATCAAGAAAAGACAAGTTTTTGCTTGGTTTTGGGAATGAGATGAAAAAAGTTCAAGAATAAAGGACCAAAGCTTTTGTCTGACCCAAAGTGGGTCACCACAGGAAGTATCCCATAAAACTGCAGTGTGGTTGAACTGCAGGGGAAAATGTGGCATGAGGTACGAGTGAACTGTTTAGCACCCTAATTCCACTGCACCCTGCCTTTGTGGGGGTTCAAAGGGTCCCCTCGGAATTGGTCCCACTGGCCACAGCCGGCCAGAGAGGTCACACATTGACCCAAAGATTGTGTCTATGGCTCAGCTTGCTTTGTACTGCACATGGTTGTTCCAGAAAATAACATTTTTGGCGTTATCTTGAAAACTACTCAGGAGACAGTAGCGTACAAAGCTGTCCTCGTGTTTCCGAAGATTTCCTACTGACTTGTGAAAACCTTGCCAGTCGAGCGTAGGATGCTGTGTGTGAGCAGGGACCTGGATGAGGGCCCAGATGGTCTGAGCATCAGATGCTGCCAAATAGTGGGGACAGCAGATGTGACCATGTGCCGACCCCTGAGCGCCTAACTGACCAGTGCTCACACCCCAGAACATCTGAGACAACAAAATTCCATAGGAACTAAGGTGGGATTCTGCAGTTAAGCCGAAGTGCGAGCAGAGTCCATAGGAAAGAAAAGCAGGAGTTGCTGAATGTCTCTCCTACTTTGATATTAGTGGTATCTTGTCGGTTTTATGAAAAATCTCAGGGCTGAGAAAAAACATAAGAAAATGACCTAGCCCAGCCAGTCCCTGTACAGACACGGACACTGGACCCAGAGAAACACTGACCTAACGAAGTGCAGTTCACTGCTTGCCCAGCTCTGGTGAAAGTGGCGCACCTGTATGTGCTGGCCGGGAAAACTCGCACAAGCTATTTCATCTGTTTCCTCATTTGGATGTGTTGTGACAAGTCAGCTCCCTCCCCACTGTGCCCTTTTAATAAATGTGAGGTGTCGTCTGCATACAGTAGTTAGGACTTTTGGGGACTCTTCACATAAGTGACCTGCTGAGGTTTGGATCTTGAGGGTCGTGAAAGGCCCACATGTAGAAGACTTTGCCCTCAGGCTGGGACGCAACTGGGAAATGGTGGAATCTTTAGGACATAAAGCCTAGTGGAAGGAATTCAGGTCATTGGGAACATGGCCTTGAAAGAAATACTGTTCTATGTTTTTTTTCCCTGACTGTGACGAGATGGGCAGCTTTCTCCACTGTGCACTGCAGCCATGAGGTACTGCCTTGCCACAAGCCCAAAGACGACGGGGCCAACTGACCACAGGCCGAAACCTCTGAAACCACGAACCAGAATAAAACTGTCCTCTTTCTGTCACAGCTAACACACAAACACAGATGTAAATAACTTTAGAATTATGGGGATAATTCATATGTCTTTAAATATATTTGTAAAATAAATATAGTTTTGATAAATAAAAATACATATGCGATTTTGTAGGATGGAGAAGAGGAAAAGAAAGACTCTGGAAAAAAACTCCATTGAAAACTCGGAAGGTTTTAGTTGAATGCTAATCTAACAGTATCCAAGATGTGACTAGGCTGTTAAACAAGCTAATGACACTCCAGGCTGCATTAGAAGTGTCTGGAGAGGACACAACCTCAATGTTTTCTGGGTTATTCAGATCACACTTAAACCACTGTTCCCAGCGGCAAATCCCAGTAGCTGCCACCAGGCTGACACACAGGATGGTGGGGAACCTGAAGACCTTATCCTATAAGGCATGGAGGTGATGGGAAGTATTTATGCAGGGGAACCCATGGGGGTGAGACAAAACACAGTATCTAAAGTCTGCCATTATGATGACAGAGGACGATGTAACAATAAAACCAGGTCATCAGCTAAAACTAATATGCTAGAGTAGATATTTTATCCTTATATAAAGGTACGTCTTCCATGCTTCAAAGGAAGTAGCTATCTGTGAGAACTCTACATTTAACATTTGGAAATGATAACAGCTACTTTTATTACCTCTATACCTTACAACTCTCTTAAGGAGGGAGAGGGACTGTCCTTGGTACCCAGAGTAGGTGGTATCAAAACCCGGGGCTCAAACTAAGCGTGGGAGCTCTATGAAAGCCGCAGAAGCTGCGCGTGAGGCCACACACTTGTGATCCCAGCACTCTGGGAGGCAAAGGCCCAGGACCAGAAGCTTGAGCCCAGCCTGGAAAACTTAGCAACTTAGTGAAACTCTGTCTCAAACAAGCAACTGAAAGAGGCTGGAGGATGGGATTCAGCTAAAGCCTCTGGGTTTAATCCTGCCCACCCGTGTTGGGCAGGGGGAACTGTGGAGGCCAGTTCCCACTCCAGCATTCATGGATACATATGGACCTTTTTACTGCTCCACGGAATAATCTGCCGAGCCTACATGATTAGACAAATGCACTACAATCACTTTCTTACGTCTCTCTTTTTACTTGCCATTTTCCTTTTGTGCATCTGTTTTTTGTTTGCTTTGTAACATTTTTTTCTAAGATATAATTTGCATATCATACCCTTCACTCACTTCAATGGTACATTTCAATAATGTTTAGTATATTCGCAGAGTAGTAAAACCATGACCACAAACAATTTTTATCTTCATTATGCGTCACTCTCCGTTGCTCCCAACCTCTCCAGCCACAGACAGCTAATCTGTTTTCTGTCTCTTCGGGTGCCTGTTCTGTGTATTTCATATTAATGAAATCGCACAGTGCATCATTTTGGTGACTGGCTCCTTTCGCCTACCACAATGCTTTCGAATTTCGTCGAGATTGTCACAAGGATCAACAACTTCATTTCTCTATGTTGGCAAATAATATTTCACTGTATGGCTATGCCAGTTTCTAACAAATCTTTTTATCAATGGACAGACCTTTGGGTTACTCCAGTTTGGGGAAGGTTATGAATATTCACATACAGATTTTTGGGTAGGCGTGTGTTTTCTTTTGTCTTGGCTGTATACTTAGGAGGAGAACGGCTAGGGCCTAGGCTGTCCATACGTTTAACTGTCTGAGAAACTGCTGGGCTTTATCTCCAAGTGGGTGGACCATTTCACACCCCTGTCGAACAGTGTGTGGTGGTGCCAGTTGCTCAATGTGTTCACCCACACCTGTAATTATTTTTTGACTGTAGCTATCCCACTACATGTAAAGTGGTATTCCGTTGTGCTTTCTGTTTTTCCCTGATCTACCAGTTTTTGGTTTTACATTTTGAAAATATTCTTTTAGATATAAATGTATATGACTATCATATTCTTTTTCTTGGAATATAGCTTTTATCAACATAAAATAGCTCTCCAACTCATGACATACTTTTGCCTTAAATTCTAGTTTGCCTGATACTAACTTTGCTTGGTATATTTTTGGTTTTTTGTTGCTGTTTTCCCGGTATATATTTTCTATGTCATTTTGTCTTAGAGAAACTTACATAGTAGGGCTTATCTCTTCATTTATTTTTATAAACACTCTGAATTATTTTGATTACACACAGGCTTTACCATTTCCTCCAAATTTACTATGGCTTTTTAGCATTTTCTTTCCTGTTCTTTTTAGTATTTTTTGTTATCCTCATGTAAAATATTGAATTTTCCTTAATCCATCTTGTTCTTTTTAGTACTTTCCCTTATATAAAACACATATTTCTGTTATTAGCATTGGTGGCTTTTCTGCTGACAAGAAAATTTAACAAACTTTTCTTTCCTTCTTGTCCACTCCAGCCACAATTACCAATTTTCATGTCACTGGGGGAGCTAAGGCAGAATGACTGCAAATTTAAGGCCAGCTTGGGCAACTTCGACCATGTCTCAAAATAAGAAAGTAAATAAAATAAAGGAAGGACTTATGATGGAGCTCAGCAGTACAGTACTTGCTTAGTATGTGTGAGGTAAAGTTGTAGATTCAACCCCAGCACACACACACACACACACACACACACAAATTCCTACTACCTACTCAGCAAGTTAAATCTACAGCAAGACCTATGACACTGAAAGAACAGGATGCTGTTGACTCTAATATGAGAGAACACAATTTCTATCCAAAAACATATGGACAACCACAAAAAGTTGCTGCATTAGTATATCTCAAAGACGCAGAGGCAACTTCTAGCCGTATATTCCAAACACTCATTGATTATGGCATCATGAAAACAGAAAGTAATGGTAACTTCGAAAAAACATTAAAAATATTTCTGATTTTTATTCCATGTAGAAATGAAAAAATCGTCAACATTTATGGAATTTCCAAAAAGTAATGATAATGACAATACAACATTTTAGGTATAAAATATATTTTAAAACGTGGCTGACATTTGAGCATGATGTGCACACTCTTAATTCCAGCACTCTGGGATGCTGAAGCAGTAGAATTACAAGTTCAAATCCAGTAGGGGCAATTTAGTAAGAATTAGTAAGAAATTGCCTCAAGATGAAAAAATACATATATATAAGGGATTTGTGGATCTCAGTGTGAGTTCAACTCCCGGTACTATAATAAAAGAAAAAATCATCAGAGGAACATTCATAATTTTAAATACTTCTACAAAGAAAGTAAAAGAATGAAAATAATGGATTAAAATTTTATTTCCAAGATCTAAAAAATGTACAGCAAAAGGAATCACAAAAGCAGAAGTTAAAAAATAATATAATTAGTAGAGGTAGGTTTCTTTGAAAAAATTGCCAAAATGGAAGAACACTAGATAACCTAATCAAGAAAAAGGAAAGAAAAGGCAAATGTTCAAAGTTAAGAAGTGAGAAAGAAAAATATAAGCACCATGCAGACATTTTTTTAAATTATAAGAAACTTTACATTCCCATACGAGTAAGTCTGATGACTTCTCTGAAATTTGGCCATTTCCAGCAGATCCCACAGTAAGTACTCTCACCAAGTCTCTCGAGCCTCTGCCTCCCCATCACGGGACCTGCTTTTCCGTGTTTCTGTGTGAATGTCTCAAACTTCCCTCTTTTCTTTTATAAGGACATTTGTCACTGGATTTAGGTACCACCATAAATGCAGAATGGCATCAAGATCCTTAATTACATTTGCAAAAACAGTGTTTCCAACTAAAATCATATTCACAGAGACTACCGGTTGGAACTTGAACATATCTTTTGGGGAATAGAACTCAACCCACTGCACTGATCACTCATTGTATGTCAGCAACGTTCACTTAGCACGTTTAAAACACTACAAATAGGCACTATCATTTTTTTTTAACTCATTTACAAATGAGTAAACTCAAGGATGTGGGGGGAGTGGGAGAAGGAACCCTTTTATATTGTTGAGAGCACCATAAACTGGTATAACCATTATGAAAAGCAGTATGGAGAATCCTCAAAAAACTAAAAATAGATATTCTATTTGGCCCAGCGATACCTCTTTGGGTTTCTTCCCAAAAGAGCCTCATGTAACAGAGCATAGCCATTCTTACAGCAGCACAACTAGTAACAGCTAAGCCAGGGAGGATGCTGAAATAGCCATCGGTAAGCCAATGGACAAAGAAAACGTGTGTGTGTGTGTGTGTGTGTGTGTGTGTGTGTGTGTGTAATACGTATTTGAGACAGATAGATTGAGTCAATTGTAGGAAAATGGAAAGTGGATACAGCTTGAGATGATTATGCTTAGTGAAGTGAATCAGACTCAGAAAATTAAATATTGTATGGTCTCTCTAATATGAGAAACCAGAACATTAATAAGTAATAGAGTCAATGGGTGAGATGTTGGGAGGTGGAAGGTGGGGAGGGAAAGGGCAGGTGGCGAGAAGGGGGAGAGGGAAAAGGAATGTGAAGTAGATGGAATATGCATGTGCACAAAATTCTCAAGTTTAAGGCAACCATTGTGTATGACAAATGCATACTAATAATTGAAGGTTTGGAATTCAGACCCAAGTGGGCTGCCTCCAGACCCATCACCCTAAATTATGACCCTGAGCCAAGTCTTTCAAGCAACCAACTTTGTGGAACTGTCACATTTCAGGAGACAGAGTAAAGAGCAGCCAATCTCATTTTGTAAACCATGAACAGAGGCAGGGATGAATAACTTTTCCCCATCCTTCCCTTCTCTATCATTGTTTTTGAGTTTTTAAATCTGGTCTTTCCCTATCTGAAACAGGGAGTGTTGTCTTCTTTGAGGCCCACACATCTTTTAGTCAGAGTAGCATTGATTATGAAGATCAAAGACCACATAATATTGGTCTGTTAAAGGTCTGCTACTCTTGCCCGGCCCAGTGGTATAAGCCTATTATCCTAGCACGCAGGGAGGCTGAAGCAGAAGGATCACAAGTTCGAGCCCAGCCTGGGCAGCTTAGTGACTTAGGGAAACCCTATCTCAAAAGTCTAGGTTCAATCTCAAGTCTCTCTCTCTCTCTCTCTCTCTCTCTCTCTCTCTCTCACTCGGTCTGCTGGTCTTAATGGATGGCTGGCACCTAGGGCAAAACAGCAAACGAGAGAGCAAAAGCAAAAAAAAAAATGTATTACAATCAAGCATCAAGGGAGTGTGATGAAGGAGTTACCAAGTCGTGAGGCATCTTGGGTAATGAGAGGTTCTTCAGAGTCTCCCTTATGGGCCACTGGTCTCTAGTTCTTCCCTCTGTTCCACTCAGTATTAACCAGCTCCTTCATACCTTCGTCCCACCACCACCACCACTCCGGCTAGGCTGACACGCTGCTTAGGTTCACACGGGTCTTGCTCCCTGTGGCCCTGCTGCCCCATTCCCTCCGTACCTCATGATTTATATTACTGGAAGGGAGAGTATATATGGCCCGGCTCCTTCTCTGCTCAAGACAAGAGCCGGCAGCCTCCGCAGTGACTTACTTAAGCCACCCCGCCCAGCCAACCCTAGCTAGGAGAAAGGGAGTCAGAGTGGGAAGGAAGCACGGCAATAGGCCTGCACAGCAGGTGTCCTCACAGGTACTGTGTATGCAGCAGGCGTCCTGAGGAATGGCCCCCCAGAATGGTATATCCACCCCCACCCCCATATGTTCATCCACATGCACAGACGTAGACCATATTTTACCCACTTGTTCCCTCAGGATGAAGCAAACATTGGGTTAGAGTTTAACTCTTGCCATAAGCATCTGAGGACCCCACACCTGTCTATCTCTGTGCCCTCATCCTTGGGTAAGCTGAGTCCCACTGCCACACAGCTCGTAGCTCACCTGAGCTCTGGCCCATCGCGACTTGTTTTGGTTCTTGCTCTAATGCTTCTGTGCTGTGGATAGATATTCGCAGTGTCTCTAGCAGCTTTCTATTGAGGTTGTTACTAATTATTACAAACTTAAAATAATAGTTATTATCTTTCAGTTCTAGAACTTACAAGTTCAGTATGGATCCCACTGAGTTAAAGTCAAGGTGACAGCAGGAGTAAAGACCTGTGTTACCTTCCGCAGGCTCTCTCAGGGGACAAGCTTCTTCCTGGCCTTTTGCAGCTTCTAGAAGGCTCTGTATGGTGGCCCCTTTCTCCATTTTTTCCAGTATGGGGGATGGAACCCAAGGCCTTTCAAAATTTTTTGGTTTGAGACAGGGTCCCACTAAATTGCTAAGTTGCCGAAGCTGGGCTCAAACCCGTGATCCTCCTGCCTCAGCCTCCTAGAGTTCTGGGATTACAGGTATGTGCCGCGACACACTGCCTCTTGCTCCATCTTCCAAGCTAACAACAGCAGGCTGAGTTCTTTCCATACCCTCTCTCTGACCTCCCTTCTGCCTCCCTCTTTTTAAGATAACAAGATAACTTATGATCGCCCTGAGCCCACCTGAATAATCCAGGTTGCTCTTTCTCAGCTCATTAGCAACCTTAATTTCTCTTTGCTGTTTCATATAACATATTCAAAAGTTCCTGAAATCAAAATGTAGGCGCCATTACTCTGCCTCCCGCAGAGCCAGCTAACATTTAATGAGACCCTAGCACATATAAGGAACTGTGATGAGGCCTCATTGTATCCCCAAAAAAAGATCAAACGGGAAGACCACAGACCTGTAGACAGCACACGCACACATCTTCGCATACACATAGTTAGCACACACACACCATGCAAGTAGAGTGACAGGAATCTGGGATTTGGGATAAAGTTTTCCGTGCATCCTCTGCATCTAGCCAGCCATATAGCTAGGAAGAAGGCAGGCAGAGTGGGAAGGGGACACACCACATGGGGCCAGCAAAGCGGGGGTCTTCACAGGCACTGCGGGTGTAGCAGGCATTCTGAGGTGCATTCTATGCATAGAATAGGAGCTAGCATTACAGCAAAAACCAGAACGAGTCAGCAGTGTGCTAGAGACTGAGGGTGGGTTTCAACCTATGCTGCGGTGGGTGTAGAGGCCAGTTTTAAGAGGACTGCTTCACCTAGATTCTGAGACCTAGAAGCTGGTGACTTCAGAGGAGCAATTCTAACAAGCAGTTGTGATGGGAGTAAAATGGTAGAGCTAAGAAAGAAAAGGAGTCAAGAAAACCAAGGTTCAGTGGCTCCACTTACAGTCCCAACCTTACCCCAGGAAAGAAAAAGGAAACGGGGCAGAGCGGGACTGTTTTTCTAGATTGGGATCCAACATTTAACCTGGAGCCAGGGATACTTGTAGAAGAGATAAATGTTGACTGAAAACTGAGCACTAAAGAAAGAGGATGGCTCCTCGGTGACACTGGTGTCGAAGTGGCTCTCCTACATCAGTACCTAGTGCTCGCTTAGTCACTTCTTCAGAAACTTGCTGCAGATATCAGCTAAGACCCCAGCAGCTAACAGACGGTAGCTTCAAGGGGCACTCGCGTGGGTGTAACAGTGGGGCTCTCGGCAGAGACAGAAGCATAAGGAGCACCTGGGGACACAGGCCACCATGTAGCCCCAGATCCTGTAGGGGAAAGCAGTGGGAACTGTTACTGGTACCCTACAAGAGCTGTGATCTCAGGCCAAGGTCTACCAGACGAGAGCTCTGGGCTAGGCTAGGCTGGATCCAGGGTGGAAAATAAATGTGGCTAGTTCTATCACTGGCCATCCTCTGATTTGTAGCTGGTACCGCCCGTACTCATCTAATCAGAAACCAGAAGCTAAGAAACCTCAGCAGGCACAGTCCACAGAAGTCAGGGGGCCCTGAGTGGGAGGAGCAAACACAACAGCCAGCCACCGCTTAGTTCTATGTGTCCCCTTTCCCGATACCTTTAGAAATAATTGAATTTGATAAAGCTCTCTGCAAAGATGGCAGCCAAGGAAAGTTTTAGTCACCATCACTAGAGCCCAGGCCTCAGATGACAGTGAAGGGATGCTTCAAGAGGAAAGAGAAAGAAAGAAAACAGGAAAGAAGAAGGGAGATGGTCGAGGCAGAGCTGGGAGTAGAGGAGCGAAGGAAGCTTTCACTGTCCCCAGGGATACCCGGGGAAGAGATACACGTTGGCTGAAAACTGAGCATTACAAGAGTCTCGCTATTGCTGGGCTGAGCTCTGAGCTTTTGTATAACCATCAGCACATTGAGCTGTTTACCCACCTTGGGCCTTCTCGACAGCCCCACATCTCTCGTTACGTCGCACGTGTTCACTGAGCCATCGCGCTGCTCCTGGGCCCATTCTCATATTAAAGCACTTTTTAATTGCCACATCTTCCAAGGCAGAAAAAGCCTAATCTGAATGCAGTTTTAAAACCAACAGCAATCAGCAGAGACCCATCAATTAGCATTTGGCATTAAGTGGTGCGGGATATTTTCCAAGGCTCTCGGGGCTCTCCACACCTGAACATTTCACAAGGTTCATTCTCTCCTGTCTGAATAATTTTTAGAGCTCTTGACTAGCAGTCTTGACTGACAGTTTTCTTAACTGCCAAAAGAACAAATTTAAAACAGTAGTTCTTTTCTAACTCAAATGGTACAAATCCAACAAAGCTCTTTGCTACCCATTTTTAAAAGAAAAAAAAGTATCTCTGCTTCAAACCAATAATTATAATTTATTATAACAATACTTCCCAGGAAGCAAGATTTTTGCTATAATTAACTGCTGGGGAGTAGGAGGAAGCAACTGTTTATTTAGATTCAATTTATTTGTTCAGAATTGTCACCCCTTGAAATTTAACTCATAATCAGACCTAAATTTAAAATTTTTTAAATGTTATGGAACTATTGTCAACCTTGGGCAGAACGTTTCTTTGCAATTTTCCTCTTTTCTCAAGAATTTCACTTGTTATGTCCCCCATTTCCTCTAGTTGGGAGGCAAATAGTTTATCCTAAAATTTTAACATATTTATGCCTTTCCCTTAAGACTGAAATGTGTGGCTCCTCAGCATTACACACAGCTTTCAAGAGTGAGGTTCTGAGAATTCTGAAATGCACACCTTTACTGTCATTCCTTCATCAATGTGGTAATGAAGAGACCTCTGACTCCACAGTCCCTGAACGGAGAACTGTACGGATCCTCAGTTTCCTTATCTATCAAATGGGGTAATACACATCTCACAACACTGTTGTGAAGATGAGTATCACCTGAGCATTTGGCCAAGGGCTTGACAGAGGACAAGCAATTCTTACTTTCATTCTTTGCTAGCCAAGAAGAGGCAACATGGCTGTACTGGTCAACTTTCCTATTGCTCAGATAAAATACCTGACACTTGTAACATATGGAGAGCTTTCTTTTTGATTTATGGTTTCAGAAGATTCAGTCCACAGTTGTCTGGCTCCAAGCTAGAGGCACCATGATTAGATGACGTGACAGAGAAAAGCTGCTCAAATCCTGGTATCCAAGAAGCAGACAGCACAAGACCCAGAGAGGAAAGGGCTCAGGGTCAGAAACAGTCCCCAAGGTCACTCCCTCAGGACCCAATAAATCCCAGTAGGCTTGACCCCCATAGCTCACTCAGCTAGGAACTCATCAGTGGGACAGGCCATCGATGAGTTTAGTGCTGTCACAATCCAGCCACTCCTTCAAGAGTCTCTTAATCCAGTCACCCTGACAATCAGGCTCACTGACACAACAGCAGTGGTTGAAGCAGGTGAGAGCACGAGTGTAGGCTGATGTCTGAGTTCATGATAGGAACTGTCTACAACGAATGGCTGAGCACCACACTCTCAAAGCAGACCAGACTTCTGAAACTCTTAATGCTTAATTCACAACACAGTCACCGGAACTAAACGCTTTTAAATTACTTGTATCTCAAGCAGCTAGGGTGAGAACTACTTCATTCACCTTCTTATCTCTCTGTTTTTGAGTTGCAGATCATTTGGCACCATGGACTGAAGTTTCCTTCTTCAGAATAAAATAAGGGATCTGGCTCCCTGCCTTCTCTGGTATGAATCTGTGAGACTATTTATAAAGATCTGGGAATCCCTGGCAAGAACATGGCTTCACGATGACATATTTTACCTGTAGTTATTGAGATGTCACTTCTGAGAGCTGAGCTGTCATACAGTGATTGAAGCTGGGGACTCCTAATAATATTAAAATGACATCACACAAACATTTCTGTTGTGTTTCACTTTTTGTAGAACAGAAGTAGTTTAACTGCTATTTGGGTTGAAAATCAATGTGTAGTTACTGCCAAACACTAGAAAAAAGAATGGCATTGTGCAGGGAAGTTAACCCAGCAGGCTTGGGCTCCTCAAACCCTGCAACTGCCTGGTCTTCCAGACTGGCTTTTGACCAGCGCTTGAAAGACGACTTCGAAACTTTGGAAGTATCCTGCCTAATAAGAATCGCTGTATGCTCGAGGCTTTGGGTCATACCTGACAGTTGATGCCAACAAAACAGTTTATAGTAATCAAGTTTTTGTATGCTTGAGCCATCGGATCATATTGTGTCAGCCTGACCTGCGTAGACCAGACCCGTCACGCAGGCCCTGCACCCTGAACACCCAGGCTCCGGGAGCATCCCTGTTTGTCAACACTTGTAGGTGGTGTCACATGGTTTCTGGGAGAACCAAGCACTGTCTACATGACTCCACTAGGTAAGGACAATTAGAAGCATTTCCTGTGCCCCAACCCACGTGCCTCTTCCCTTGTTGGTTTTAATCCATACCCTATTGCCGTAATAAACTGGAACTGTGAGCATAACAACTTTTATAAATCCTATGTGTCTTCTGCTGAGTCATCAAGCCTCAACACTGTCTTGGGGAGCCTTACTGCAAGAATAAAAAATAAAATAAAAAGTATTCACTGTCCCACTTCTAAAGATGACATTTTATTTTTAAAACATATATATGTATACTTCGCTTTGTAAGCTTTTCTCAATTCATATATAATGGACACATATTCCTTTGCCCTTAACTCCAGATAAGTTATTTATATAGTACGCCATTATACAGAATTTGAGAAATACTTATTTAATCAGTCATCTGAAAATTGATATTTCAGCTGTTTCTTTCTCGCTCTCTTATTTTCTTCTTGGTGTTCTACACAGTCCTGCAATAAACATTTTTGTAAATGATGGCTCTGTAATGTGGTTTAATTGTTTGTGATACAGAGACTATGATACAAAGATTTATGAGCTGTGGTGACAGCTACTTGAAGTCTTTAGTGAGATGTGTCTAGACAGGCAAAAGGTTTGTACTTATGTACCTAGAGAAATTCTGATATTTAAAATGATTCAGGTTGGGCTAAAATATGAAGAAATTCTCATCAAGTAAATTAATTAAAATGTGTCTCTACTAATATGGACTATTAGGTTCTGTAGATCCTAAAATACACATTCTTCATTGTCCTAAGGACTTACACCATGATTTTACAATGAAGGTTATTATAATCTGATTTTCAGCATTGATAGCTGTACAAAAAACACCATAAAAACAAAAACAACAACAACAACAACAAAAAACAAAAGCAAAAACAAAAAACCTGGCCTAAAACCAGGCAGTTACAAGATCAAGAAGCATCCACAAACAACTCAACTGCCTACCAGAATAAAAGGTAACAATCTTAGGTAAACACAAGAGTCTAGAGCCTGTAAAATATATGATTCACAAGTTTAACATTCAGAAAAATTATATAACCCATAATCAATAGAGAAACAGAAAACTAAGCACACCCATGAATTAGTCAGATATTAGAATTATCAAAAAAAGATTTATTAAAAACCTATTATAAATATGTTGTGTGGTTTTTTTTGAGATGGGGTTTCATCCTGTAGTCCAGGCTGGTCCTGAACTCACTATGGAGCCCAAACTGGCCTTGGACTCACAGCAATCCTCTTGCTTCAGCCTCCTAAGTGCTGGGATTACAGGCGTATGCCACCACAACACCTGGCTTATGTGGAATCGAACTCGGGTACTTAGTGCTTGACTTAGTGCTGGCTAGGCAAGTGTTTTGACTGCTAAGCCATTCCTCCAGCCCCTATTATAAATATGTTTAAAGGGTTAGAGGAAAAGATGTTAAATGAATGAATAGATGGGGAATTTCAAAAGAGAAAGAGAAACTACTAAGTCAATATTTATTTGTAGAGGTGAATACATAACATAAAAATTTAAAAATCTTTGAGGTCTTACGTGAAAACTGAAAAGGAAAGATGATTGGTAAAATGCAGCTAGGTCAACAGAAAGCATCCAAAAGAAACTACATAAATAATAATAATAATAACAACAACAACTACATAGATAAGCCGAGCATAATCGTGCCTTACTGGAATCTCAACATTCAGGAAGCTGAGGCAGGAGGATGACATTGTGTCTGAGGCCAGCTTGGGCTACACAGTGAGTTCAGAACCAGTGTGGACTATGGAGTGAGACCCTACCTCACATAATAATGAAGATGACGATGACATACAGCAAGCCTATGTGAAACATCGATCTGCAGATCTAAGAAGCTGGTGTAGTCCAAGCAGGATGAAGACCATGCCCACACTCATCAGAATCAGACTTCCAATAGCTAAAGCATAAAGAGAAAAATCTTAAAGGCATCTAGCTGGTCAGGGAAGCGGGACACTTTAAATGTAGGAGGCAATATTACCAATAAGTTACTAATGTATCAAAAAGTATGAAGATCACAATGAGCCTGGTGACACATGCCTGTAATCCCACTACGTGGGAGGCTGAAGCAAAAAGATCGTAAGTTCAAGACAACATAGGCAACTTAGTGGGACCTTATCTCAAAATAAAATAAAAATGGGCTGGGGTATAGCCTAGCACCTAGAGTACTCGCCTATCACACACAAGGCCCTGGGTTCAATTTCTAGTAACATACACACACACACAAAACAAACAATGGAAGCCAGAAGTAGAATAACACTGTCTAGGTGCTAAAAGAAAATATTACAGCTGGGCATGTTGGCACATTCCTCTAACTCTGGTACTCTGTGAGGCTGAGGCAGAAGGATCCCAAGCTCAAGCCCAGCCTCGGCAATTTAGGGACTTCATGAGATCTTGTCTCAATGTAAGAAGTGAAAAAATGGGCTGGGCTGGATGTAGCTCAGTGTGAAGAACCTGGGTTCAATTTCCAAGACCGCGTGCACAAAAAGGGACAAATGAAAAGAATATTGATCAACTTAGACTTTTATGTCCACTTAGAAAGTCTCCAAAAATTAAGATGAACGTAGGCATTTTTAGACAAATGAAAAGAGTACATAGTATCAACAGACCCAAACTATGAAAGAATATTAGAAGGGAAAGGTTATAGACAGAAGCTTAGATGTGGAGGAGCAGGTGAGGAACCCTGGAAATAACCAAGACGTGAACAAAAAATCTATTTTAAATGTCTTCCTTCTAAAATATTAAAGACAAGCTTATTAAAAAGCTATATACAAGGCAAAAGGACTCAGAATTTCCTGAAAATGTTTATAGGAATAAAAATTTTAGGAGAAATTGCTTAACCCAATTTTTATACTTACTCATCAGATACAATAGTCAAGGCAATGTCACAGGGTGGAAGAACAGGTGAGTGGATCAAAGAACCAAAAGAGAACCAGGAACAGATCTTCACAAATAGGCCCCATCCAAGCCACTTGCAAGGCTGAAACAGGAGGATTTCTACTAGTTTGAGGCCAAATTAGGCTACACAGTGAGCTCAGGACTGCTTGGACTACAGGGGGAGACCTGTCTTAAATAAATAAATAAATAAATAAATAAATAAATAAATAAATAAATAAAACAAATAAGCAGAATTCCTTCTCCCTCAGGGGAGGTCTGTCTCTATTCCGTTATGGCCTCCAATAGACTGAATGAGTCCATCCATATTACAGAAAGCCACTTGCCTTAGTCAAAGCCCACCCCATTAAATGTCAATCTCATCCAAAGAAAACCATCACAGAAATATGCAGGATAATGTTTAGCCAATATCTGAGAATTAAGCAAAGTATATGCAAGACTACTTATCACAACTTGTCTCTATGATTTTCTAAGTCTCTTGAAGGATTAACATTCCTATTGCCTCCAAATTGATATTGCTCCTAAATTAGTTCAATTTATGCATCACTTGGCCAACTCCCATGTGATGTTAATGTGAAACTCAGTATTGGTCTCCTAGTTCCTTCCAAGCCCACAAGCCAGCAGAGCCCCCTTCACACAATGTCTGTGCAGGTGTAACAGGCAACAGCGAACATCAAGGAGACAAGGCGGAGCTTCTCCAGCAATACAAATCTCAAATTGCACAATGAGATCCTTACCAGTCTGACTCCATCTCTTCCCTCTCTCTACACCACAATTATCATTAATTCCCAATGTCAAAGTAAGTCAGATGTTTCTCTTTATTCCGTGACATCTGCTAAAACCATATCTCCAGGATCTCGCTCACCATTCCAAGGTACTTCTCTAACTAAAGACAACTGCCTAAGAAGAACTGTAATAAAAGCCAATGAAATCATAACATTTCTCCATTAGTTCACATAGAAAACGTGAATATACCCCTCTTGGTGATCAATAGAACAAATAGACAAAAGTATCAGTAAAGCTATAGAAAACACTACTACATATTTATCTAATATAAATAAATAAATATCAAATATTAAAGTTAGAGGGAACTGTAACTTTTTTTCCCTCAAGAACATTTAAATGATGGCACAGTCTTATAATGTGCATGCATTTTGCAATACAGGGATTGAACCCGAGGTCTTGGGCTCTCAGATTTGCTAGGCAAGTCTTCAACCACCAAACCACATGCCCAAACCCCAATAATGTTCTTTATAACAAACGATTCCAGTCTGGAACCACATAATCCCTTGGTTGTGATCTCTCTTTAGACCCCTTCAGTCTGGTAGCGTTTCTCAGTCTTTTCTTGCTTCTTAAAACATTCATGTTATTCTACAAAAATCTTTCTCAGCCTTAGTTTGTTTGATGTTGTCTTATGATCCAATTCATGCTGTTCAACTTCAACAGGAAAATGCCAGAAGTGATTCTAGGTCGACAATCCCGAACTGGCAGCCCTGATGCTGTGTCCATTATGGATGATGGTCACGTCAATCATTCAGGTGAGGGCAGGACTGCCAGACTTCTCCACTCCTTTGCTTCTGTCACTTTGGGGGATAGACTCTGAGATTATGTACAATACCTATTCCTCATCCAACTTTCAACTTACTCATTTATTATTGTTTTAAGTCAGCAAGGGGCTCATGGTTTCTTTATTCACTAGGTTCAAAAACCACATATTAAAATACACATCAATATGTATTTTGTTGATCAAATATTCCTAAATATGTTCAGTGGGAGTCTCTTCAGCTGGCTCCTGTGTCCTTTTGACAAGTCCTCATTATTTGTCAAAGAGATTCCCTACTTTCAGTACAAGATGTTCTAGGCTGGTTTGTGTATTTCCTGTCCCAGCCTTGGAATCAGTCATTGTTCCCAGGAGCTCTGGACACTTGCAATGAAAAAAGGGGTATTTGGAAAGTAAGATCTGGGCACAAGTCCGCCGATGGACAGTTATGGAATAATGTACTAATGTGTGAATACATATGTATTTCTGTATCTATATGTACTGAAAACCATATGTCCACAATAGTACCTTCCCTTCTTCTCCAACATCGCAACTTATTCTGGTGGGTCTTTTATTCATTATACATTATAAAGTTTTCTTTTTTGATAGGAATATACTGCTTCCTTATACTTATTTATGTGATTATTACCTCCATGTAGCCAATCTTCCAGACATTCCCTGACACTGCTGTGGCCATTCTTCTTGACCTGGTTGGTTCCAGCACCTCATGTTCAGCAAATGCCAACCTCACCTACTAGTGTTCTGGTGTCCCACTCTGGATCACTGAACTCCCCTGCCTCAGGCCACTTTTGCTCAGCCCCTAGTGGCTTTGGGACAACTATTCAGACAGACAGAAAGAAAGAAAGAAAGTGAGCAGTAACTTTCTTTGAAAACACAATGATAAAAATCTTACCAGATGGCTGGAGTGATTTATAGCTAGTGCTTGTTCATTTCCTTCCTCTGGTTTTATCTGGTGTGTGTCACCCACTTGCCCCAGTCTGGTTCCGGCTTCATGACAGTCTTTGTCAAGCAGGACATCGCAACGGCAGTGTCCAGGGTTCCAGACACAAGGTAGCCGGCTGCCTTAATCTGTTACCTGTTCTGTGGCAGAACCTTCTGGACTCGTAAGAGTCATCACCCAGGGTTTTTCCTTCACTTCACTCCTCTCAACTTCGTGGCTTTGTCATTATTTCTATTTAAATGCACTCTCTCATCTTCTTCTCTTTCCTCCAAATCATTCGAAACAAAGAAAAATGTGGAACCAACCTCACTTAATAATCAGTAAACTTACTGTAAAAAAGAAGACACTGTGAGCAGGATAAGGCTGGTGAATGGTGAGAGAATAAACACACATTTTCTACACAGGATGCAGACACATGACAAACCTGGAGGCTGGGGCTGATCTGGATTTGTTGAAAGGATACTGGCTTGGTGTGGGAAACTTGCAGAAATGGGGCCCATGGAGCCCAAGTATAAAGGTAGGTGTCCCTCACTAAATCCTGTGTCCCTGCTCCTATGTCAGTGAATGAATGAAGAAATCTTGTCTTTGGCACTCCCCACTTTTTGGGGTCCTTTTGAGGAACTTTATCCCTATTGAAATCTACTACTTGGCTTCACTTCCTTCTTAAGTCTGCCCTTTTCTTAGTTATTTTCTCATTGGGACAGAATACCCAACAGCCACGATTTAAGGGAAGAAAGATTTATTTTAGCTTACAGTTTTAGAAGGTCACAGTCCATTGGTGGAAACGCATGGAGGAGGCAGCAGTCAGAGAAGGAGCAGGAGACAGGCTGTTCATGGCATGGGGACATGAAACCAAGATGAGGAAGCATGGGTGGAACCAGTACACACCTCTCCAGGTCAAGCCCTGAGCATCTGCCCCTTCCGGTCAAGCTCCAACTCCCAGCACACACAGAGTCCACAGGCAATCCACAACATACAATGAGGCGTTTAGAGAACACTTCAGATCCAAACCACATAGGCATCTTGAGTAGCAAAGCCATCAGTGAATTATCAACATCGTACCTTGCAGAAAAATCAACCACCCATCGCTGACATCAGCTACCTGAAGTTGACCAAGGAGGGGCACCCATTTGAGGAGAGTAAGCAAGGATAAGGGAGCAGTAACGCCCACGGTAATGGAGTAGACAATCTTGGTAGGATACACCACCGTCCCTCCACCTCTGCTTTCCCAAAACCTCTACCTCAGTTTCCTGTGCCAAGTCCCTCAGGGGGCCTCTGAGTGGGCTCTGCTGCAGACCTGTGTCCCTCCGGCTGCAACACAAGACACGAGGGGTCAGAGCAGCGCCCGGGTCCTGTGTTGTAGCCCAAGGACTCACACCGTGTCGTGGTGAGCCCGCCTGCCCGCGCCTGCCCACCTTCTTCTTCCAGGTGGGCTGTTGGGCTCCTGGTGGGGCGTCTGACAGGATGCGCGTCCATATAAAGAAAGTGTGAACAGCAAGCACCAGCATAGGTAGTGAGGTCTGGACTAAGGCTGTCGTTATGCTGTCAGGGAACAACCCAGTGACCTGGAGTGAGGAGGCAGGCTGAGTGTGGCACCACGCCCTGCCCAGACCGGATAAGAGACCTGCATTTCAGGTGAGCATCTCATGTGACAGAAATGCTCAGAGAGGGGAAGGGGCCATGCTCACACTTCACAGTCCATACTCCTTGTCCTGTAAACAATTAATTATGGCTGTTTACAAGCCACCGACTACAGTTTATTCTGACAAGACTTCCTAGGAAATGGTTCTTACTCTAACATCATGAGGAGAATTGTTATAAAGAGCAGAGTAGTACAATGAATTGCTCTAAATTATAATAAATATCTGTACTTAGGGCGTAAGGCAGTAAGCACATTATTGCTATCCATTTCCGATAGGTCTATAAAGGATTTATTACTTATTTGTGGTTTCTTTTCCATCAAAACTCCTATATATCATTTTTGTGTGGATGTTTTTGGTGAGTCATTTCAGCTTTTCCTTACAAAATCAAATGAAGTAGGTTGGATTAGTTTGTTTTCTTTCAAAAGGCAGAATTTACAGAATTTATAACAAAAAGGATCTATTCAGAAACTTACAAATCTGAGGACAGAGAGAGTCCAAGACGGCAGCCTGCACATGTGAGAGCTGGAGTGTCTGATGGCTGCTCAGCCACCAAGTAGAACTCCTGTCCAGGACCACAGGACAGCTGGCGAGAGTCTGCTGGCAGATCCTGGTTGTTCAAAGAACAACGGCGAAGACCGGAGACTGAATGCAACCTGAGGCCATCATGGTTAGTTAAGTGAGTCGAACTCAGAAGGCAAAATATTGCATGGTTTCTCAAATATGGGAAACCCAGAACATAAGCATTAAATAACCTAATGGGTGTGATATTGGGAGTTGGGGAGATCAGGGAGGGTCAAAAAGGGTGATGAAAAGGATTGCAATATTGAAGTGATACATATATCATATATATATATATATATATATAATATTCAAGCTCTATGTAACCATTCTGTCCTACATATATATATACTAATAAAAATAGGGGAAAAAGATTCTCACAGACATAAAAATTAGGAGACAGGATAATGATATCCTGCCTACATTTGTAGAGAACCTTGAATCATTTAGAAGTGGAAAAAAAAATCTCATCTTTTGCCTAAATCATTGAAAACATTTCCTTCCAAGAGGCTTTTCTTAGCTGACCTGGCTACTCACCGTTGTATCTGAGTGTGGGCAGTGAGGCACACATTCCCCCAAATAAGTATTTTTCCCTCAAAGCTTCCTTCACACGCTGAGCAACCTCCCTTACAGGACCACAGGACGTCTCAGAGAGAAACAAAGTACATAGAGGTGCAGATGCTACGGGCCATCCTCCCCTCTTCCTTTTCTGCCTTCTTGTTCTCCAGGGGAGCCTGATGGCTTCCAGGTGGCCATGGCTCAGTGTCACTCACAGTTTGGCTGCCTGTAAAGGGGGTGGGACAGGGGAGGAAAGCAGAGAAAGCAGTTCATGTCAATATTCCAAGTTTAGAAAAAAAAATCAGGGTGTAGCAGTGGAGATAGGAAGCATTAATATCTTATTCTCTAAACCATTCTCTTAGATGGTAAATAGAATCACACTGGATTAACGGAAAGAAAACGGAGCTGCTAGCTTTCCTCACACCCACCCACTGAGAGAGGCTCCCTCCCCCGCCTGCCTGCTTCCTCCGAGAAGTTAGAGTGCCCCATGTGCCTTCCTCAAACACAAGGTTGGAGGTGGGGGTAAGGGGGAATAGTTTTCTGGCGTATGCTTGCAATTTCTAGAGTCTCTGAGCTGTTCTGCCTGATCTCTCCCAGACATTACACATTTTTAAGGTTTTGTTGTGTTGTCAGGCCCAACACAGAGCCTCTGATAATGGCCAGCCTGCCACAGGGCCAGCAGGCAGTGGGCCACTCCCCAGGACTCTGATTTGCTTCCCAAGTCCAGATATCTGATGTTACCCATGACCCCAAGCAGCAGGGCTCAGGGGGCTGGTTCAGAGAGGAAGACAGAAGATGCAGAATGCCTCATGAGCAGGTGCAGTCCCAGCCACACACTCCGAGACCCTAAGAGATACAGAGGTGGCCGGGATGGTGGAGACAGCACTTGTGACACAGGGCAGGGGGTGTGAAGACCAATAAGGAGTGAACACACTGATCAAATGCTGGGAAGACCCTCCAGAGCAGACACATGTACGCCTTGCTTGTTTGCCCAGTGCTTGGGGATCTGGTGGATCTCAGTGTCACCAGGAACCAGCAACCAAAGTGTGGACTGGGTAGGAGGGGTGGGGGGGGGGGGGGGGTGGAGCACAGCCCGGAGGAGCCGCTTGCCTCTGCCACATGGCACACCTTCTAGGTGCAGAGGGCTGCATCTTCCCCGTCAGAAGCTAGGCCCATGGGGGGACTCAGCTAGAGCAGTACAGGGGCCAGTCCCAGGCAGGATAGAACCGCACAAGGCCAGGACATAGAGAGGGGGTGAGGTCGCAAGAAGATGAGGACAAGCCCAACCTCTTGTCCCTTCTTGCTGCCAAGAACATTCTGCCTGACCTCACCCATCTGGTCCTGGAGGAAATCAACCATCTCCTTCTTCCCACATGTAGGCAGGACTGACTGGCTTCTGCCAATGAGAAGTCAGAGTGAAGACGAAACAGAAACCAGAGAACCAAGAGCAAAACGCACAGAAAATTATGCCACCTGGGAGTGGGGAAACAAGAAAAATAACCCCAGGAAGGACAGAAGGTAGAGGACGACAGAAAAGGGTGCTTTGGTCGTGAAGGCAAAGGGCAACTGTGGTCAGAGATCTCCTCAAGGACAGTGAAGCTGGAATGGGGCAGAATTTGGGAAAAGCTAAATTACTTCCTGGATGACCCATGGTCTCAGTGGAAGGTGGCTACATTTCAGGGCAGAGGTGGGCTGTACTGACTGTCCTGGCAGTTTCCCACCAGGCAGGGCTGGGTACAGGGAAGACCCAGGGCAGACTGAGGGCTACAGAAAAGGGTAGCAGGCAGAACTCCTCCCTAGGCTGTGCATCTAGGGTGCAGGTGCCTGGTGTCCCCTGTAGAGAAAGAGCTCATACTAACCTGAGCTAGTTTGGGGGGATGGGAGGGAAAACCCAGCCAGAGCACCAGAAAGTCCCTGACACATTCATGACAGCTACGGTCTAGTTTCCCAGGAGATGGTCCCGTATCCCCTCCTAGGGACTGCTCATGGCATGCCCCAAGACCACACAGACAGTCCCATCATGGCAGACAGGGCTGAAGAAGCAGTGAAAGAAGCAGCCAGGTTCGGCCCCATTCCCGCCCACCTAGGCCAGGGCCTGAACCACAGACGTGCCCTGACGGAGGCAGTGAGGACAGGCCTGGGAACACAGGGAAGGGAGAAGAGGACACAGGTACTTGCCATTCACTGGAAGCCCTAGAAACCTCCTGACAACTGGCAAGTCATGAGACTGACTAACACTATCTGAAAGACGGCAGGTAGGCGACCTTACACACGGTCATCATTCTGCTGGGTCGTGGGTGGCTGCACAAGGACCAACAAAACGGGCCATTGGCCTCCCAGTTGCCGCAGGTTCTATTTTCCTCTATTTATTTTTACACTCTTAAAAAAAAAAATACCCTGCACATTAAATAGTCACCTTTCATCCATTTGTAATTCTCTCCCTCTGGGGCACCATAAATTTCCTTTATATGATTATTATACTCAGGAACTAATATGTTTTTCCCCTTGCCTTCAGACCAGGCCTCACAGCTGCTTCCGAAACAGGAGCCAGGACCGCACAGGGCAGGTAAGGGAGAGAGGAGGGAGCGCCTGAAAGCCATATGCACTCCTTACCAAGCCACACCTGGCTTACTGCAGCTAAGAAAAGAGGCCCGTAGGTAAAACATCTATACTCATTTTTAACTAATGCTAATGAGAAAACAAGAATATGCATTATCAGTTCTACCATGTTCTTTGGAGAAGGAGGCATAGCAACACAGAAGGAGTACTAATTCATACTGCAATGCCCTGACTTTGACTTTAGACAAGTGATTCAAGCTTTCTAAAGCTTAGTTTTCTCCTCTGTAAAATGGAGTTATTAAAATATCTCAGGGCCTCTGCACAGGCAGAACAGCATACGGTCCTGTCTGCTTTCCCATTGCTGGGACATGACACCCAGCACTCACCCTTCAAGGAAGGGAAGGTTTATTTTGGCTTTTATCCATTCCTTAGCAGCTGCAAAGGCAGAAGGGCCTGGTGGAGGCCTAGCCAAAGAAAAGCCGTTCATCTCACAGCAGCCAAGAACACAGGACAGAGCTGTCAAGGGAGGCGTACTCTTGTAGGCCATGCCCCACTGATCTACCCCTTCCAACCAGGCCCCACCTTTCTTAAAAATGAAGGAAATCAATGAATTAAATCACTGATACAATTAACTCTTACGATCCAATCACCTTCCAAAAATATGAGGCTTTTGGGGGACATCCCAGTTCCAAACCACAACAGTCTTCTCTGTGACCCCTGAAATGAGCATGCTGATATTTCCAGAAACTACAGGAGGGAGCAATAACAATGAAATCTCATATTGATACAAGATAGAAAAATTATTATTTAAGGATATTATTATCTCTCTTTATTACAAACATTTATTGAGCCTTCAGTATGCACTAGCCTCAGTGCTAACTAAGCAAAAGCAAATAATAGGATAAGCCCCTCACTGTTCAAGTTATGATCACATTCTGCTTCCTGCAGCCAGAAGCATCCTATGTTGTATGCAAATGGACAGTAGAGGTCAAGGGTGCGGGTTAATGGTGTAAGCTTTCAGGTCAGGTTGTCTTATGTTCAGATCCAGTTTATGAGCGGAGTCACCAAGCTATGGTGCCTCTGAAAACAAGTTTCTACAACTGAAATGGGGTAATCACAGTGTCACACTTATAGAATGGCCATGAGGGGACAAAATTACAACGTCATAAAGTACTTGGCCCACAATGTCTGACACAAACAGAGAAACCAAGAACAGTCGCTGCTTTTGCTGGTGATGGTGAACTGAACGTCTGTGTGTCCTTGCCAACCCCCTCATTCATCTGGTGAAATACTAACTCCCAGTGCGATGGTATAAGAGACGAGGTCTTAAAAAAGTGATTATGCTATGAAGGTACAGCGCTCTTGGGGGGATGAGACCCCTTCTGAGAAGAGACATGGGTGCCCATCTTCCTGTATGCCATATGAAGACAGTGAAAAGTCAGCTGCCTACAAACCAGAAAGTGAGTCCTTACAGAAGCAACTGTGGATGGTATTTCTGTTGTTTATAAGTCACCCAGTTTGTGACATTTAGTCATAGCAGCCTTAATGGACTAAGATAGCTAATAAGATTATTTCATTCATGACAACACATTTAGAGATGACATATTGGCTACCTCCTCCCAGTTTCCCAACAAGGACAGGGATGTGCCCCACACTCCTGAGAGTCTTCAGAAAAGGGACAGTCATTGAGTTGCCGGTTTACAGAGGTGGCAAGGTTCTTTGCATGCTGCTGATGTTCAGCATACTTGGCTGAATGACTAAACCAATTATGGAAGGTCTGACAGTGGTTACAAACTCTTGTATTGCTGTGCATCTGCTACATGCCAGGCACCCTCTTAGCAAGTGGGACGGTCCAGACCAACTTAGTGATAGGTTTGGAACTCCCAGGCAGGAGTGGGTTAGCTTCTTGGGAGACTCAAGGCATGTCTCACGAAACCATATGCCTGAGAAATCAGTTCAAAATTACCAAACGTCATCCTACAGGGAACAGAGATTTAATCAATCATTTCCCTAGACCAAAGCTAGGGAAGCTCTTCTGAGCAGTGTCTGGAGGCTGTCCCTCTCTGCAATAAAGCCTTGGCAAACATACCACCCAAGGCCCACACACACCTGCAGCAGGGTGACTTGTCAGCTCAAACCAGGTACCTTCTGACCAAAGTGAAGCCTACCCATCCCCTGACCACTTGACTCAGTCTTGCCAGACTTCCTGATATTATTTAGAAATTGTCACTTCTCTTCTAAGGCCATCTTCCAAGGCTCCTTATCAGCCTTTCCTTCTCATTGTGCACCTTCAAAGTATCTGTTGGTTTCCCCACTCCTTCTTAGTCTGCCCACTTTACTCCCAAAAGAATGAAGCTCTTTAACATGGTATTTAAGGTACTTCTCTTAATGCATCTGGTCTCTGCCCATCTCCAGCTCCTCCGCGTGGGTATTTCTTGGACCACCGAAGCACACTGCTTCCTGGCCTCCCTCTCCCTCCGCCCCATCCCACCACTGGTAGATGCCTTTCTTTTCCCAGCAATGCGCACCCTTCCCGGAGCAGCTCAGGGGTCCCTTCTCAGAGCAGCTCAGGGGTCCCATCTCATCAAGCACCCTGCTGCTTACCTCCTCAAGTGTTTAGATTTGCTGCACTTTTTATATTTCTTTGGAGGTCTATGTAGGTCTTTTTAAACAAGAAAGGCTTCCTGGATTCCTGGCTTGTAAACCTCTGTTAGATCAGGAACCGAATTGTCCTCAGATATTCAGGGTAAGTAATGAATATTTGTAGGATAAATTAAATTACTTCATGAAAATTTCCCTATTTATCATTGAAATGGCCTTTTTCTTCCCCAGTCAGAATACAACAATTCAATATCTCAAAAGCTTTTGCTGATATCATTTTCTCAAGCACAGCTATTAATAATTTGCCTTAAAATGCTCATTTAAGCACCCAACGTGAAGATAAGAGGTCTGCTTTCCTGTTGACGCGCACACTCAACCATAATTATCTGTCATAAGAGGCGTGAAGAGGTGTGAAGATGAAAGCCCGGAAGGTCAGGGGGTCACTGCAAAATCCTGAAATAGGGAGCAATTAGCAGCAGCCTTAAGTGCTGGGGTCGGGGAGGGACCACCATTAATCATATGAGGCCATTTGTTCCCAATGTCATAGAATTCAGTCTCTCCATATCCCACCATAATACATGTGCGCGCACGCACACACACACACACACACACACACACACACACAGAAAGAGAGAGAGAGAGAGAGAGAGAGAGAGAGAGAGAGAGAGAGAGAGAGAGAGCTATCCTCCCTGCTGGGAAAAAAAAATGTCTACAATTGTGCAGCCATTGAGATAACTGAAGTGTGCTTTTACAAAGACTTCACTCAAAAACACTTTAGTCCAGATGGGTTCAGCCTTCCTAAACATGAGACTCTCAACACAACTTAACCTTCCATGTATCACTCAAGGTCATTATCATGAGCATTATTTATTAAACTGCGATTTTCTCAGATGTACCATGCATTTCCCTCTCAGGGGCTAAACATTTAGTCTCTGTGTCTGCTTTTCATCATCTTCCAGCCTTGACTGTCAGTTTCTCTGTTGTCATTTCATAAGGGGACAGTCTGCAAAAGCAGTCTCCTGTGTCCAACAGCCATACTTCCAAAGATTAGGCAACTAGATGAACAAGTTGGTCAGTCATGTCTGAGCAAGACAGCGAGTTACTAAGAACATTTATTCTGGAATATCTGGTGCCTTCTCTCACTTGCCTCTTGGTTCCCTAGGAAGAATCTGGCTCCCTGAAAAGTTCAAATTGTGCATAAAGAAACTCAGTTCAGGATCAAGATGGCAGAAATGCTTTGTTTACTTATGACCAGCAATTTGGTGTCAGCACAATGGCATCATTCATCAAATTAAATTAAAAGGCATCAGTTATGCTTACGTGAGAGTCAGATGACATCAGAGATGGGATAGGAACTCCTCATTCATTCATGTTCATACATATCATAAAATTTGTATAGGGGCTGGAGGAATGGCACAGAGGTTAAAGTGCTTGCTTAACAAATGCAAGGCTGTGGGTTCAATTCCCCCGCACCATGTAAGCTGGGTGTGGTGGCACATGCCTATAAAATCAGCACTCAGGAGGCTGAAGCAGGAGGACTGCCACCAGTCCCAGGCAAGCCTGGGCTCCATAGTGAGTTCAGGACCACAGCAAAACCCTGTCTCAAAAATAAAGAAAAATACAAAATAAATTAACACCAATAATTTAAATTTTTTGAGTTTACATTTTTCACTACATTCCATTCCAAAATTTGTTTTGACTTCACATCTGTATAGGAGCTTGCATGTATTTAAGTAGCACTACAAAACTAAAGCCAACACTAGGGGTCTATAAGAATTTTTCTCAGTTCTGCTTTATAGAACCTTCCTGGGATTATACCCAGGACTGATATTTTGCTTGCCCTTGCAGGGAAGCCTTGTCTTTGACCCAGCTCTTGAATATTAACTGATACTAAACTGGTGCAGATTAACTGGCAACAAACACTTCTAAACAAGGTACTGATGATTCACAAGGGAACTAGGCTGGGAAGCTACTCAGGATTCACATCATCCAGCATATACTCAGGAAAAAGCTCAAGAATGAGAATGCTGAGAGATTGTGACACAGGCAAGGTCAGAGTAGAAGTAAAGGGTAGTCTTATTTATTTGTGATTAAAATATTTTACTTTAGAAATTCTACAACAATGAGTGGTCATGTTTCCAGGGTTTCAGAAGTGTATGTATGTAGTTGAAATATTACCTTCCATGCCCAGCAACAACCAGCCACCCAGGAGGTCATTAGAGCACACTTCTCAGTGTGTCTGGATGAGTCGTGGAGGTATGACCTTAGGGTCTAAATCTCAGCCCTTTCTCCCTAGCATTGTTTCTCTACTCTACTAGTTGGTCACCATGAACAAAGCGTTTTTGTTTCATCACACCCTTCTGCCCTGATGTTCCTGCCTTAAAGACAACCAACCATGAACTGAACCCTCTGAAACCATGATCCAAATATACTTCTCTTTTAAGTTATGGGTGTCAGATATTTTATCCAGAAGTCCTAGAGTGCTATAAACAGATCAAATGGGTGATTCTGGTCATAGCTCAGAAGTTCAGAATGATGATAACAACATGAACAGTAAAGACCAGGTCCCAGAGGTTTTAATCAGGCACAGAGACTCCACTGGCAACTGGAATAGAGGCCACTTGTGTTACACTCCAGCAAAAGAAAGTCTACATCTTGCCCACATCCAGTGATTTTTGAGGAAGACTAAGGACTATGGACCAGTTGACTGGACAGAGGAAATGTCAAGGCAGTACACGGTTCAGGCACTGCTGGTTTATTTTTATCCATATTTATAATGAGAACCAAGAGCAAAACAACAGAACAGAAATTTTTGAAAAATCTAAATTTTGGCCCAAAAGGAACCACATGTGAAGCTAAAGGGGCAAAGGTATGGTTCCTGAAAAGGTTCATGCCGTTAAAGAGAAACCAGGTGCTCTCTACAGGGAAAAGAAGGAAGGTGTTTTGAAAGCATCTCATAAATCAAAAAGACTCCACCCACTCCAGGTTCGAGTGTAAACCTTTCATTTGAGAAGAGATTCCCTGGTAACCCTGCATGAGATGGGCCAACTAGAAATTGGGCGCAATGGGATTCATTTCACCACGTTCAACCAACAGATGCACAGAGGCCACAACAACCATGATCCAAAGTGACTCTGTCACCGCTCGAGCTTTCAGAAGACCTTGACATCATCCATATAATTCTGGTTTTATTGGTATGCAGACTGCAAGCGTGGTGGGGTCATGGAGCATCTACTAGAATTTCAAAGGAAGGCATATGACACCAGGCAATGTGCCCTTGAGAGAGGGATGCATTAGGCTGAGGAAATGAAACCAAAGGTGCCCAGGAGACCTGACAAAGTTGTAGATGCCAGGAGTGAAGGATATCCGCCAATGAACGCTGTGGAAAGTGAGGAAAGCCTGCCGAGAGAGACTGTGTATGCTGTAATCACAAGACCATACCTGTGAGGCAGTCCAAGTCCTTTGGCAGTCACATCTTACCACTGTGAGCCCCAGATGCTGAGCATAGCGCTAGAAGATTTAATGTTTGCCCTGGTGGGTTTCGGTCTTGTTTTAACTGGTTCTTTTCTGTCCCCCAATTCTTTCCCTTAGGAATGAAAATATTTAAACTGTGTCAGTTGTGTTCTGGGATTGTGTACTTGTTGTTGTTGTTTTTGCTTGCTTGTTTTTTAAACAGAGGCTCATAGCTAAGAGTTTGCCTTGAGTCTCAGAAAATTTATGTGGAATTTTTAGCAATGCTGGAACTGTTGAGACTTTAGGGAAGAAATTACTGTGTTTCAGTACCACATGGTATGGCTATATTGTGTTAGGTGGCATTATGACTGTGCTTATTTAAAGATTAACTGTGATTTATGAAGATACATTAGGATATCAAGTAAACCAGAGGGGAAATGTGACAGTTAAGTTATGTTATCAACTTTATTGGTCAGTTTGCCCAGGATATTAGTAAAGCTCACTTCTAGGCAAGTCTAATTAGATCATGAGTGCATGACTGTGGGTTCTCTATCTGGCCCCTTGCCTCTTCCTCTCCGGCATGGTTTCTTTACTCTGCTTCCAGCTATCACAAATTAAGCATCTTGGCTTTGCCATACTTGTCTGCCATACTGTTCCTGCCTTGGAGTTAACCAGCCATGGACTTAATACCCTGCAATTATGAGCCACATAAGTCTCTCTTTCATCAATTTGCAAGTGTCTGGTATTTTGTCTAGCAATGAAAAACCTGACTAATACACATTCTGTATACATATTTGCTTTTGTAACTAATTTTATGTTCACAATTCTGTGATCTGCTCCAAAGACCACTGCATTAAGAGCAATATATCTGGATTGACTCAGGTTGCCTCCTCTTCTTGTGAACTGTACCTTGCTATTGTCTATACTATTTGGATTGCTGTTTACCTGGGCTCTACAGTGAAGGCTCAAACAAAAACAAACAGTCATGGGATTTTTTTATCCCTTCACCCCTCACTGAGAGGGACTGTTCTATACACCCCAAGGTGACCAGCTGTTGAGGTTTGAGTAAATTCAAGGGTTATAGTTTCTAGAAGCCATCCATGTACATTGATCCCTGACCACCTCAATCTACCTCTGTTTCCACTGAGATTTTTACACCTGTATGTTCTTGAAAAATATTCCATCTCAAGGCCATTTTGCCCTAGAAGAGAACATATTCACATATTTTGAGAATTAGAAAGTGAACGATCTTAGGGGCCATTATTCTGTCTAGAACAAACCCCAATTTGTGGGATCCTAAGTAAGCCATCAACCCAAGTCTTCCTTATCTTATGTGCGATGAAGAATCAAACAAAATCATAGCTTTCATCTCTAAAATTTTATGATTCTACAACTCAGCTCACCAGCACACTTGGTGATATGGGAACTCAAGCTAAGTGCCATATGATTGCTTAACTGTCTCCATGGAAAACAAATAGCAAGGATATGAGACCAGGGCTGTGGCCTTATATACTAAATTTTGTTTGGGAGCTAGGGATGTAGTTCAGTGGTAGAGCATTTGTGAGGCCCTGGGGGGGGGAGGGAGGGAGGGTGGTAGAGAGAGAGAGAGAGAGAGAGAGAGAGAGAGAGAGAGAGAATGAAAGAATCAGAAATATTTTAGGAAACTGTTTTCTCTTTAAATTTCTATCATGAGCTGTCTCATAAAGCAAAGGTAACTTTGCCATTCTTCACAGACTTAGACTTGCAAATTCAGTCATCAAAGTATTGTTTATTTTCCCTCAGATGCTTTACTTAGCTAACATAACACATCACTGTTTCTCATAATCCACCAGCCAAAGTGAGGCTTAATGCAATTCTTCTCTCCCACTCTCTCAGTGATATTTTGGTAGTGCTGAGACCTTACTCTCAGCTAAGTCCACTTCAGGCCTTGACCTTATCACACAAAGCTTCCTCCTCCCTATGTTGCCAGATCCTCCAAGGGGCTGGTAGTGTGGAGAGTTCTGCTTAGAGCACCATTCTCCTTGTCCTCAGTAAGAGGATGGAAAGGGAAGGCAGAGGATGTGGAAAGGAGCTACACAAGCAATTGCTCTTCTCTACTGCCTCAAGGACAACCCTAGTAGGTCTACTCTGGGAAGGGAGGCGTCTGAAACATGGTGTCTCATGGGTGAGCTAGAACTCCTCAAAGGCCTTCAGGCTTTTCCACCACACCTTTGTCACCCAGAAGCATGTCAGAGCTGCCAATCTCAGCCTCCTCCAGATATCCTTTCCCCAGCATCCAGTAATCCCTCACTCCACATGCCCAGCTCAGCCAGTGCCTCAATGACTGCTCGACCCATAAAACTGCCATCATTTCAACCATGACAAAATTCAGAGTTGTGAACTGCTCCACCACGAGCAGCCCCTCTGTTCCCCATGCCAGCTCCATAGTTTTTACCCTTCTTCACAAGGTGTGTGCTGCAGATGTAAATACCAGAGTGGTAATAGCTGGCACCAAGTGAATAAAGGGAACAGGAGAAGGGTGAGGTTGGAGAGGTATATACGAAGGCTAATGGTAAGAAACCTTATCAGCTACTGCCTTAGCCTGTTTGTATTACTATAGTAAAAAAAAAAAAACCTGGGACAAGATCTTTACGAAGAACATAGGTTTATTCTGGCACTCTGGCATACGATTCTGGGAATTCAAGTTCTAGAGGCTTTATCTGGCACCAACCTTCTTGCTGGGAATATTTTGAGGTGGTATAAAGTATCATATGGGAAGAGACAGGGAGCACACATGTGTATCTATGGTCTCTCTCCCTCTTCTTAAAAAGCCACCAGCATTCAATCAGAGAGGCTACTCTGAGGAACTTATTTAATATTAACCATGCCCAAAGGCTCCACTTCCAAAAACCATACTCAGATTAAGTTTCCACCCTCTTAAAACCTGAAAATGGGGGTAGAGTTTCAACACATGAAGTCTTGGGGGACACTCAAACCATGTACAAGCCATGGCAGCCACCATAAAGTCTATGAATTTACTTTGAATTCAAACAGAATATATTTCAAGGAACTGAGCAGAAAAGTGACATGGTCTGACTTTTCACAGCATCCCTCTAGTTGCTCTGTGGACAACAGACTTTAAGGAAGAAACAACAGAGGTGGTGAAACCATTAGGAGGCTATAGAGTGACCCAGGCAAGGGATGAAAATGGCTTGGAACAGTCTGGCAGCAGGATAGCTGGTAAGAAATGGTTGAATTCTTGGTATATTTTGAAGTAGAACCAACTGGATTTCCTGGTCTTATTGAATGAGAAGAAATCTAAATGATACTTAAAGCCATGAAACATGAAACAGAATAACAGAAAGCCAACAAATAAACTCACCCAAATATCGTCAATTGATCTTTGACAAAAGAACAAAGACGATTAAGTGGAGAATCATTTTTCCCAACAATTGGTGCTGTAACAACTGAAGGTCAATATACAAAAAAGTGAAATAGACACAGACATTCCTATACTTTACATAAAAAATAACAAAATACATCATGGACTAAGATGTGAAGTGCAAAGCCATAAAATCAGTGGAAGAAAATACAGCATAAAATCTATGTGATCTGGAGTTTAGTGCTGAGTTTTTAAACGCAACACCAAAAGCACAATCTATGAAAAAATCTGATAAGCTGAACTGTATAAAAATAACATCATGAAGACTGGATGAGACCATCCAGGGAGGGGGGACACAGCAAAAACTTAAGTCCAAGGACAGAGGCTCTGAACTTTCCAACATGTCTACGAACTCACTCTAGAACTCCCATGGTTTTAAGTTGAGATAGGGTTATAGATACACATTCGGAAGACAGCATAGATCGTGTTGTGCACCCATCAGCCTGTATAAAAAGACCTGGAGGGTGTCCCAGGCAAAGGAGGGAAGAGGGGGAGAACAAGCCTCAGAAATCACCACCATGGAGTGGTTCACAGGATGAGCAGGAGGCAGCAGGGAAGGATGATTAGGAGCAGCAGACAGGCAGCGGAGCCAAGAGAAGGGCCATTTCCAACGCTGGGGAAAAGAGCCTTTCAAAAAGAAAAAAAGTCATCCATGCGTCACACACCAGTGATAAGCCAAGGGAGGCTGGGATGAACTAGTGCATTGGCTGCTTGTACTCACCAGCGGCAGTGCCCGGAGTTGTTTTGATGCCAAGGCCTGACTAAAGTCAATTCAAGAGGAAATTAGAGAAGAGGTGGTGAAGAGAGCTAATTTAGGCAGTTTCATCATAGAATTTTCTGAAAAGAGAATTAAAGAGCAAGCAGTATCCTAAGGGTAGGCCAAATCAAAGAGAGGGGGTTTTGTTGTAAATGCATGAAATTGTTAAGACTGTCCGTGTTGAAAATAGTCCAAAAGAAAGGGAAAACTTGCTAATACAGAAGGGAAAGGTGAAAGCAGCAGGAGCAGAGGGCCTTTGGAGGAGAGGAAGGGGTCTGCTTTCAGCTGCCTGATGCCAGAAGAAGAAAGCAAGACCCAAAGGCAACTGGGAAGTTCTGACTTCCGCAGTAGGTCTGCTTTGTCATAGCAGCCCTTATTCAGAGTGGCACTCATGGGTAAAGATAAATCAATGACATGGAATTTCAGAGGAAAAGAAAATAAACAACAACCAAACAAAAAAACTGTAGGCATTTACTCTACTCTCAAGCTGCACAATTCTCATCCACTATAAAACTTTGGACCTTCAAGCCCGCCAGTGATTCTTACCTATCTTCCACAAAATATGTATTAAAAGATGATCAATAACAGGTAGTTTATCTTTTAACACACTAGTTATCAAATTTTTATTTCTTGAGACTCCACATCAAATTACGCCAAAAAAAAAAAAAAAGTCTACGTTTTGCTTCACCCCAGGTGCACAGCAGAAGCTGTGTTTGCAAAACACCTCCTGTCTCATCAGCATATAGAACTGTTCACCAAAAGTAGATTAGTGCTTACATAGGCCTGGGGATAAAAATGGGATGCAAATTCAAGTAAGCCAGAAGTTTCCTTTTGGGGTGAAGGACATGTTCTAAAATTAGGCAATGTAATACAGTAACAACCTCTTACATATGCTAAAAAAAACTACCTAATTGTGCACTTAAAACAGGTAAGTGTTGCAATGTAAACTATACCTCAACAAATCTGTTACAAAAAAAGGGAAACTGTTCAAAGACAGGGACTTCTGGGAAAGTGATGCTTCATTCTGGCTCCAGGGTGTCTAGCTCATTTCTCAGAATCCAGGGTTTGCCTTTCTTCAGTGCTGCTCAACCTGGCAACAGCCACCTACAGAAGTTGGGACTCTACCTGGTGACATCCAAGAGCTCCTCAGACATAACGAGGTCTAGCCCTAGGTGTGGGTGTGATTTAAGACATAGTTATTCATTAATAATCCTTAAGGAGTACTGTGCCTGGCACTCACTGATAGTAGTAGTAATCTTCAGAGATGAGCAGATAGCATTCACAGAACAACTAAAGCTGAACCATTGTCACAGGCCCCTTTTTATTGCTATAACAAAATACCTGAAGCTGGATAATGTACAAAGGAAAGAGGAAGCCAGGTATGGGGGTGCACATCACAAGTTTAAGCCCAGTCTGGGCAACTTAGCAAATTAGCTAGAGCCTATCACAAAGGAAACAGGGGATGGTAGGGAGACAGAGGAGATTGAGGCTATAACTCAATGCCATGATTCTCACAAGTTCCACAAAGAAAGAGACAGACAAGGGGCAGAAAAAGAAGAAAACAAAGGATTTTTAGCTCACAGTTCTGGAGGTACAAGGGGATGACGCTGCACCGGCTCAGTTCTGATGAGGACTTCATAGTGGATGGCCTCATGGTAAGAGTGCATGCAAGAGGGAGAATCACGTGATGAGGTAGGAAGCAGCTGAGAGGAAAGGGGCAGGGCTTGTTCTTTCATAATAACTTTCTCTCAAGAACTAACTAGGCCCCTAGGGTTACATCAGTGCCTTCCTAGAACAGCACACCCCGTGACCTAATCAACTCTCATGCATCCACTTTTTGACATCGCTTATCTGGGGACCAAGTTTCCAACACACAAGCCCTTGGGGGACACACTCAAAACCACATCCAAACCACAGCACTCATCCAGGCCCAGTTTCTGGGCTCAACTTTCCTTTACACAGAGATGTTCATTTTCTGCCATACATCTAGCTCAGTGCTCACGCGGGGGCCTTCTCCTGGCTGTCACAAGGACTCTGAATCTCTGTTTATTCCCTGCCCAAAAGGGCTAGGTGGCGACAACCTGCCTTTTGAATTACAGGGCCATGTCTGTGTTATTCTGCCAGCACAGTGCTCTCTAGAAATGAACTGGCATGGGGTCTTTCTGAGTAGAGTGATGTCTCTGAACTACTGATGCCAAAGGGAGAACCGACCGAGTGAGCCTTGGCAAAGCCTTTGACTCAAAGCCCCAACCCTTCAAATCTCACCGCTGCGGCAGCTTCAAACAGTGGCAATCCTTAGCGCTGGCCTGACTGTATCTGACTACGGGGCGAGCACAGGGCAGACTTTTCTGGGTTTCCAGGGGGGCTCTGTCTCCTGGTTCAAGACGGTGGCCTCTCTGGGGCCCACCTTCCACCTGCTCCTGGCGGCTGCTGGATTCACAGTGCTCACAGCGTCATTCCTTCCTCACCTGTTGCCCACCCCAGCTCCTCCGGCTCCCTGCAAATCCTCTGGGAGCCGAGCTGCTGCGGGCAGAGCCTCAAATCCCAGCTCCTTCTCTTCCGGCCCTTTGAGCAATCATGCTGGGTACCCCCTATAATCCAGTGTCTTCATCTGGTGTGAGCGTAAACGGCTAACACAAAGGAAAGAGTTGATTAGCTCAGTGGCACGCCTGGCAGCCAGCGCGCAGTTGTCGCTGCTCTTCCCGTGGTCAATGAACCGCGCCATCCTGCCGCCACGCCTGTGGGAACCTGCGGGTTTGGGCCCTTTCCAGCTGCCGTCCTCCTGTCGCCCGTGACTCGGGGATTGCTGTTCTGCAGTCAGGGACCTTTCTTCATTTCTTTCACGCTGTTGCCAAAGCTCAAGATTGCTGGGCTATCAACTCCGGATAATGAACTTGCTTTCTGTTCGTTGTTTGTACCTAATTCCAACGCAAGCCAATTTCTCTGGTACCAGAACAGCCTGGACTCCCGCCAGCATGTCCTGGCCCCTGCGTGGCCCCAGCCCTTCCTGGCTCTCTGTCCACCTAGGAAGCAGGAGACCCGACCTGTAGCAGGCATTCCAGGGAGTCCGTGCAAAACCCTTGTCCTCTGCAGGGACTCCTTTCCCTTCCCAGCCCTAATTCTTTGTCCTTTTAAACCAGAGCTATTATTACTTCTAATTTGCATTGAATGGTCCCTTAGCAACCATCACACACTGCGCTTAATATCAGTTTGCTTCTAATCCTGCTACATTTACCAAAATCTTAGCTCTTCCAAAACACAACTTAAAATGTGATAAACAGAAACCTAATCAGCTTTCATCATATTCACGTAAACAAATTTTTTCCTCTGCTAAATAGCTGAACTACAATAGCCAGGTTGACTAGCAAGCACATTTTAGATGAAATGTCTTTTTTCCTGCCATCAATAAAAAAAACTCATAAATTTCTGCTCTTGAAGCGTTTTTTAACCCAAAACAGTGCCATTATTCTTTAAAAAAAATATATAAGGGAAAGTTTAAATAATATATAATATATAAGTAAATAGATAATTCATAAGATTTTTCAAAATATATTTAGGCTGTACTTTTTTTATACAGGATACAAATAGTGGCACACTGGTAAACTGGATCCCTGAAAAAATATATACTATTTTACAGAGTTTTCCTATAGCCATTGTACAAAGACTCCCACAACTGCTGATTTCAACTGTTTAGAAGGGCCTCACAATGACAGAGTCCACTGTAAGGACAGAGGACAAACAAAAACTCCTGAGTCTCTTAGCCCATTACTCCTTAAAAGCAAAATTAATTTTCTTCTGAGGCACTTGGGGATTTAACAGTGGTTTTCTTCTAAAACCCATCACTCTTCCCTTGGGCTTACAGATGCCCAATATGTAACTAGAAGCAAAATTGAGTTTGAACTTCATTTCGTATTCTTTCTTACTTAAAACTTGGAAATACCAGTATTTACCCATCCCAGAAAAATTGGCAAACAAAGCCTATTAGCTCTAATTTACCTACCCTATCTTACTCCCCAAAATTAAGGACACCAGATAAGAGTAACTAATTTTCAAAACTATGTGGACCAACATTTGTAACAACCAGTTCCAGAATTCCTCTCCCTGGATAGATGCCTAGATGTCTCCATCCATTGTCCTAAACCTACAGTCAGTGGGGTTCCAGGAAAGCAGGGCCTCCTGAACACCCCATGATGAGATCACCCTCACAAGCAAGAAGCGATCATCTCATGGAAGTCAAATTGCCCTCTAGTCATGAGGATTCCTCTGAGGTATAAAATGGAGCCAGAAATTCATAAGTATAAGTGTTCATACTATAGAGCCTGTGCACATGTTTTATAGTTCGATAATCTATTTTGCTTCAGTAAACTTCCAGCACAAACCTTACCTGGTTCGCAGCATTCCTAAGATTAAAAATATGTCACACACTGAGAAGTGCCAGTTTCCTATTCTTTGAATAGGTCACATTTCTCCTCCTGAGGGTCCTACAAAGCAGAGACTGTGTCACAGAGTGCATGCCTTCATCAACAGCCAGCTAATGGTCTGACCACAGGACTGCAATTGGGTGACAGCAATGTGACCGGCCAGCCAAAGTCTATGGTATGCAGTATTACCAATCCATGCATGCCCCGCTTATTCCCTGGCAGGTGGGTATGTGAACCTATACCACAGCCTGAGGGTAAAACCCTAAGCTTCTGCAGGACATCTGAAATTGTTGTCTTCCCTGAAACACAGTTATTGACCAGAAAGCCCAACCTGTGACCATCAGGGCACAGGAAAAAAATAACATTCCCTTTGGAAAACTGAGATATCTGCCAGGAGTCTCTTCTGGGACCTTGGCTCCTCTACTTGGAAGTGAGTAACTGGTGGTGCAATATCCAAAGCATGTAAAGAAACGTGAATACTAAGTATCTAGGTCCTGGTCCACATTGGCACAACAGTTTCACAGGTCTGAAAGAAAAGGAAGAGGCAGCGGGGAAGCAAACTGAAAACTTCCTCAACTTTATCAAGTTCTTTTCCAAAGTCCATTTTAAAAAAGGCACCTCCTCCTCATTCCTCAGCACTTGGAATTCAGTGAACACTATTATTTTTAAAAATAAACTTTTTATTTAAGTATAATGTGATAAAGACGAGTACAATAATAATAATGAAAAGAGAACCAGGACATCTGCAGTAGATCAAGAGGAAGAACATTATCTGGCCCCAGCTGCTCCCCTATGCGTCCATCCAATCACTATTCCACACGCGCTGACGCCATTGAGTCTTTCTTCTGCTGTTAAACTTTACATTAATGGACAAGTAAGTAGTAAGTAGTGCTACTCACTTGAGTAAGTAGTGCTTTGTGCTGGGTTTTTCTCAGTCATCATTGGTGAGATTCATCCACATGGATGCAAAGGGGTAGAGGCTGCTCACTGAAACTGCTGTGGAGTGATCTACTGCTTGGTTGCATGCCAATGGTCTGTTTTATCTTTGATAGGAACATGAATTGGTGTTCTTCAGATTTTGTAATTTTTAGCTACTGTTTATAAAACTGTTATGAATGTTCTAGCACATGTCTTTCGGTGAATGTAGCAATTATCTTCTTGGTTATGTACACAAGCAAAGACTTGAGGGTAGTCATTAGTCCAAGAAGCAGAAGAATAAATATCCATTCTTTCATTAAATAAGTAAGAATAAGCCAGTCAGGGTGTATATAGTAATGAAGGAATTGGTTCTCATTCGAGGCATTTCTACTCAGATAAGAAACAATTTGAGAATGATTTCTGTTATGTCTGTCATTCAGCTAGTATATTTCAGATACTAGCTGATGTATATAGACAAGAGAAAACATTTAAAGATGTGTGAGATTTAGAAAAATGCAAAAGAGGAAGACTTTTATTTGCAGAACTTATGAGATGTACTGGCAAAATCCTAGTGAATCAATGCAACCACTTTAAAAAATAAATAGTTCAGCAATATAAAAGAAGGTAAAATTAAACTTTGGAAACAATTTTCATATATACCACCAATAACTAGCTAGAAATATAACAGAACAGCAAGTCCCATTTATGAATGGCAGTAAGAAATGAAATACAGTATGTAGGCATAAACAATAAGAAACATGCAAACTCTAGATGAGAAAAACTTCAAACTCTTGACAATAGACAAGTAGATTTGAACAAATAGAAAAAGAACTTGTTATTGGGTAGCAGCAAGTGCTATATTATAAAGATGCCGGTTCTCCTCAACTTAATTTATAGATATAAATGACATGTCAACAGAAGTATCGACAAGGAATTTTTTATCAAGCTAGGTAATTTGACACTAAAATTCATATGGCCAGTCACAAAAGATCACATATTATAGTAATATATTTATATAAAATGTCCAAACTGGGCAAATTTATAGAGACAGAAAGACTGGTGACTATCTCAGGACCAAAAGGAGGGTAAAGGGAGAGCAGGGACTGAGTAATAACAGAGTACAGCATTTCTTCTAAGATGGACAAAAATGTTCTAAAATTAGATGGTCATGATCGTTTTGATAGTCTAAAAATTATTGATTTGCACACTTCAAGTGGTGAAATATCTGACAAGAAAACTATAATTTCAATAAAGCTATTTTATTTTTATGTGAAAAAACAAACACACAGGAATCATAAAACAATAAAAACTACAAAACGAGACTAACAACACATTTACACATACAAAACCTCTAATATTAAAATAGTGAGGTACTGGTGAGGAAATTGAAAGGCAGACACAGAGGAATAGAATATAAAGCTCAAAATATACTCTAATACATATGAAAATTTAAAATATGGTAAAGGTTGTAACACTGGGATGAAGACTGACTTTAATAAATAGTGCTCTGATAACTTATTAACTACTTATTTTTATAAAGTAAAATTAGATTCATACTTCATGATTTATAAATAAATAAACTCCATTATATTACAAAAGTATTGCAAAATATTTTAATAAAACCACAAAAGCACTAGAAGAAACACAGGTGCATTTCTCTTTAACTGGGGTATGAAGAAAGGCTTTTAACTGAGACACAAAATTTAAAAGCAATACAAGAAAATATTGACAAATTTATATTTACAAAAATAAGTATTTTCCATGACAAAGACATATCATAAACATAGTAAAAATACAACTGACATGGCAATAGAAGAGTAGTCTGCACAAGACCAAATATTCTCACAGATAATAACTATAAAATCTGGAGAAACTAATTTTTGAGTCTATCTAAAAATAACAATCTAAAGGCACTGGAAACTAGTCGCTACCACACAGAAACTGGACAAGAGTGTACCCTTGAAAGAAGTGACCTGTGCTAATGAGTTTTCTTTCTGTTTTCACAGTTTCTTACCCAAGGGCTTCTAGATCTCAGTTAAGGGCACCTCTCAGATTCTAGAAATCAGACAGAAACCTTCAGTCTTACTGGCTTGGGGAATCAAAAGATGAAGCTCAGGGATATTTTCACAGCTGAGCAGTGAAGAGGGAAATCATTAAAAGGAGAGAGCCACTGAGGAGTGGCTCCAAATTCTGAACATGAACTGTAAATGTCTCAGTGACTCCGAGCTATACATGTATTCGACAGGCTCCAAGCAGCCTACATGCTCACAAAACTAAAAGAATTAGACAAAATGTCAGGTGTTGCTCAACACAGCTAAGACAGTTTCAGGAGCTTCAGTTCAACCAAGCTAATTGTCTGCTAAGCCAGAAATGTAAATCTCTTCAGGGAAACTACAGGAGAAGTCAAAACCTCTTACAATATATTACTCACAAAGTCTAAAATACAACACATAGGCACAAGTCTGCATTACATATATATGAATACACACACAGGCACACACACAGTGAGCAACGCTGCATATGTAAGTGGGAAAAGCAATCAAAGGAGACAACATAATATTACCAAAATGGTGCAGTTATCAGATATTTTTAAAACAGAAAATGAAACTATGATCAAGGATATAGAAGAAAGTAAACATTTTTTTGTTGCTGTTGTTGTTTTATCTTGTTTTTTTAGGCAGAGCCTCGTTCTGTAGTCCAGGCTGGTTCTGAATTCAATATGTAGCCCTGGCTAACCTCAAACTCAGAAATCCTCCTACCTCAGCCTCCTAAGCACTGGGTTGACAGGTATGAATCACCACCCCCAACTAATATGTGGTACTGGAAGACAAACCCAGGGCCTTGCACTACCAGGCAAGTGCACTAGTGAGCTATGCCCCAGCCCTGAGAAGATAAACTTGTAACGAAAAAAAAAAAAAAAAAAACAAAAAAAAAAACCATGGAAGTCTCTGCAGAGAAATAAAAACAACACATAACTATGCTCAAAATTGTATCTGTTATGGTTTTGGATCTTGAGTGTCCCCCAAAAGCCTCATGTATTTGGAACTGTATGTTACTGGGAAGTAGGACGTGGCTAGAAGAGGCAGATGCTCAGGGTTTGATCTGGGAAGCTTGTGTCGACTTGTTGAGGCTGGGGGTGCCCAGGGCAGAGCTTTCGGGTTTGTGTTATTGACTTGTGGGCCAGACAGAGAGAGAGGAACACTCACCCTGAAACGGGTGGGGGCCAAGTGGCAGCTTGAAGTAATTACAGGAAGGAAGAAGAAACATTGTTGTGGCTTCTTCCTGGGAAGGCTCTGGCCTTGCCTGAGTCTGCAGACTTCATTTGGCTCCTGCTTTGCCAGGCTTTTGAAGGCACCAGGGTGAGCAGCTCCCTGGCCTCTACTACCCTTGCCAGCTGCGCCATGAATGGACTACGTGAATGAGACCTTTTGAAATTGTGAGCTATGGACTTCTGGGCAAGATGACAGCTGAGTAACAGATGCACAATATCTCCTCAGGGACTCGTTTAAAAAGTTGAGATAATAATTAAAAACGGCTTGTTCAATTTAGCTAGGAGAGGAAAGAGCACACCAACAATCGAAAGGAGGCCACGAGAAGGTCAGAAATCCCACAGACACTTCAGAAAGGGAGGAAAACAGCAGCCCAGGTAGCAACCCCCAGCTAAGTGAGAGCAGTTCTGAGACACCGGCATCTGCGGATGGAGGAAAGCCCAGAGCCCAGAAGCTCTGGCCAAGGTAACCCTGGATCCAGGAGAAGTGGGAATTGGCAGCAGCTGGTAGCCCCAGCCTCCAAAAAAGAGCCTGTGGTTAGTGCAAACTGCAAATGCACTGCCAGCTTCCCCTAGAAAAGGTCTCCCAAAGCCTAGACAAAAAGCAATGCTCAGCACTCGTAACAGGCAGTGACATAGGCACTTTGACAAAAGAGCCCAAGCCTGAACTGTTTAGAGTAAAATAAGGTTCAAAAGAGTACATTAGGGTTTGGGGCGTTACTCTTACACAGTGCCTAGGAAGAAACTGATACGGGAGGCAGTTGCCGAGAGGAGAGAAAGACCACCGACCTCCTGATGGCTCAGATGGTGGTGGGAGCATTTCTGAGGGCAGGCGCCCTCAGGGGAAAGCCAGGACAAGCAGGAGAGCTTTGCTTAGGGAGCTGAGTGTAATCAAGACATCTCAGAGGCCTGGGGACTGTTAGGTCCTTCTCCACTGCCTACTCCCAGCACAGAACTTAGAGGAATTTCACCCCCACACACATAATCTTCATACCTAGTCAAAGAAACCTCTCAGCCAGGACTTCAAAGTCCCTCAACAAGAGAAACATGGGAAGAAGACAAGGCAACAGGACCCCCACAGAAAGGCCTGAGACCCCAGGAACTAATGTCGTGGCCCCGAAATAGTAAAACTCCTAGGGGAAAATGCTAAAAGGCAAATAAATGAGTTGAACAGTTCAAACAAGATTTTCTCAATGAAATGCCAGCAATGATCAGTGAGCTTAAAGAGGAACTTACTAAAAAATAGTGGTCCTAATGGATACAAAGCTTACTGAGCATACAGAAGCCACAAATAAAAACTTGGCTGAGGTTAATAAAGAAATGCAAGATATGAAGGAACACTTTGATAGAGTAGTGGAAATTATGAAAAAAATCTAGCTGAAATCCAGGATATGAAAAATATATTTGAAAGCAGGGGAAGCTGACTTGAACATAGTGAGGACAGAATTTCAGACCTTGAAGACAAGGCTAAGGAAACAAATGCTATGACTCCAAAATTAGAAATGAGCAAAGTAACTGGATACAACAGCTGACAGATGATTCAAAGAGAACCAATCTCAGAATTCTGGGTGTAGAAGAAAGAGCAGAAGACAGCACAAAAGGTATAAAGAATCTATCCACTGAAAACACAGAAGAAAATTTCCCAAATCTAGAAAAAAAATTAATATTCAGGTAAAAGAAGCTTACAGATCACCAAGTAACCTCAACCAGCAATGAGACTCACCACAACATATCATAATCAGAAATACGACATAAAGAATATGAAAAGCAATAAGAGAAAAACAGACATTACTTTACCTTGCCAAACCCATTCAAATTACCACAGATTTCTCAGTGCAAACTTTCAAGGCCAGGAGAGCCTGGAACAAAATCTTTCAAGGTCTAAAAGGCAGCAATCATGAAACCAGGTTGGTGTACGCAGCAAAATTATCCCTGAAAATTGAAGGGGAAGTGTGATCATTTGGATCTGGAGTGTCTCCTAAAAGCCTCATGTGCCTATGGATACTGTGCACTGTTGGGAGGTGGGGCCTGGCTGGGAAGGGCAGATGCTTGGGGCTTGACCTGGAGTGTTGTGTGTTGATTCCACCCTTCCTCCCAGACTGGTCTCATTTCCTACATGCTGCTGGATTACAGGCAAGTCCAGGTTTTATTTAGTTAGTGCTGATATAGTCTTGCTAAAGTACCCAGGCTGGCCTTGAACTTGTGATCCTCTTGCCTTAGCCTCCCAGGTAGCTAGGATTACAGACTGATCCTCTTGCCTCTTACAGACCACTGCACTCAGCTTAGACTTTTTATGCATAATACAATAATAGAATTATAAAATTTTTTAGAAAAAAAGAAAATCTTTGCACCTTAGGGAAAGATTTCTTAAGTCAGAGAAAAGCAGTAATAGAAGGAGAGTGAAAAGAGGGAAAAAGAAAGGAGAAAAGAATAGGGAAGAGAAAAAAGAAAGAAGGAGAAAGAACAGGAGGGGAGAAAAGGAAACTGATACTAAGTTAAACATCATAAAAGGTCAAAACTTCTTATCAAAAGATACAACTAAGAAAATGAACAGACAAGCCATCATTTGGATGAAAACACTTACAAAATATATATCTCACAAAGCTGATATTCAAATATGTAAGAAAAAGAAAACCCTGCAACTCAATAATAAAAATTTAATAGATTCAAGCACTTAAAAATGAACTAAAGACATGTACATGCAGAACACAAAGGACTGGTAAGTTAGCTAATGCAAAAGAGTTCAAAACCATGAATCACCAGAAAAATGAACAGTAAAACCACGTGAGTTGCTGTTACACACCTACAAGAATGGCTGGAACCACAAAGACGGACAATGCCTGGCAGGAGACAGCACAAACGGGCACCAAGAGATATACGGTCCATCGTCTACTCACTAAGTCTTGTCATGGGCTGCACACCCGCACTACTGGGTAGGAGTCACACAGTTCTCACTCTGGAAGCACTTTTACATGAGTGTCCAC
>PVKB01000044.1:1074939-1111239 GCA_004027205.1 Ctenodactylus gundi
AAAAAAAAAAAGGTGCGAAGGTCCTAGGTTCCAAAGAGGAACCAGCATGGGGGGGGCGGGGGGGGGGGGCGGGGTAAGAAAATGGAATCCTGCGCAGACTCAGACTTGTACCCAAGGGTTATGACTTGGCTGGATTTCAGGTTCACTCACCTCACCCCTTAGCCATGGGACTGTAATCAGCATGGCATAGCTGAACTTTAAAAAGTATATATATTTTTTCTTTTAGAGATAAGTGGCTCTTCTAGAATTATATTCTTCAGAGTGCAAAACCAGCACACCCTCCTCCACAGCTCAGCAATAGACTATGCAGACGCTGGCCTTGGGGGGTCAGAGATCACCAGCTCCCTTTCCACAAAGAAAGAGAGGTCATCCCTGGCAGAAGTGACCTGGCAAGCTTGGAGATGTACACAGCCTCTCTGTGTCCCCCCATCTCTTCCCTGCGCCTGTACCTGGGGAGATGGGCCTCTCGTCTCCTTGGAGCTACCTTTGGATAAATCCTTTTTCCTTGTTACCATAACAAAGGGCCTCCCTTGATTTGGTCAGCAGTGAGCAAACGGCCCTAAGTAACCAGTAACAGGCTTTTGTGAAGGGCAGAAACAGTAAGAGTGTACCAGCGGCCCTCACAGGTTCTGCCTGTCCAGGTGTCCCTAAGCAGGAGTCCCCGGGGCTCTGTAACTGAGGACTAAACCTCAGCTTCTTCCAAGCCAGCCCGCACCAGGCAGAACCTCTAATCGCAGCCCCGCGCGCTAATCATTGGCAACTGAAGCCTGAAACCAGACTAGCTACTCACAGACCAGCAGCCAGAGTAAAGCCTTCCTACCTTTTGCTGTTTGCACCGTTCAGGTGACCCGGGACCCAGAGCCTCAGCTAGCTTCACTCTGTCCCTCCCCGTCAATGTGACCCTCTGGCCGAGCTGCTTCCCCAGCCTTGGCCTGTCTTTCCCAGCCCCTCTCTCCCCAGCAGTTGAGTTCACACAGCCGCCGCTCGACGGTCCCCAGCTGGATCCACACACGCAGGCTTCTCCCTCCTCTGCCTGGACACGCAGCCGTGTTTCTCAGGGCAAGAAACAGTCCTGCCTCACTGTCTTGTCTTCTGCCATCCCCAAAACACACTGGATTCAACGAATGGCCTTTCCAATTTCCTCACTCCTCCTTTCATCGGTAGAAGTCAATGCAAATAGGGTTCCTCATCCCTTCTTCTGTGGGTGGAAGTCAATGCAAATAGAGGGCGTGCTAATCACTCGACACTAATCACTGCAAAGGTGACAACAGCACCTCTCCTGTTATCCAAAGAGCCTGGGCCACCTTGGCCTAATTTTTCTTGCACCGAAGCTCAGCTTAGCGTCCAAGGCCTGGTGGAATACCACAGGCACCTGCTTGGCAACAATGGACAGGCTCTCGGACCACTGGGGTCAGAAAAGAGGTTAGCAGAAGTTGTTTTCTGGGGTATATACCAGTGAATTGAAGCCAGACAGTGGCTCTGTAATATATCTTGTCTCTGGGAAATACTGAGAGGGCTTCTGCATGTTTTTAGCCCCCCTTGCACAGCTGTGACTTCACAACATGTCACATCACAGGCAAAGTTGGTTCTAAGAGCACAACCAGGACAGTGGATGACTGGAAAAAGACGCAAGAGGTAACGGAAACTGCTCTCAAGTGTCAGAAAGTCAAAGTAAAAGTAATGTGTGTTGTGCAACAAAAGAAGAAAGAAAAGAAAAACAGAAGTTACAATAAAAGCAACACTTGACATTTTTCAAAGCGGAGTTTGGAGGCCATTATGAGGCAGGACTCATGCAGGATTTCAGCAGCTGCCTGGCATGTGACTTTGGTCACCTCCAACCTTTGACTGCAGACCTCTCTGGGCCATCCAGAATGACTAGATAATTACATTGCACCCAGAGGCTACACATCAAGAGGTCCTCCAACTCTTGTTTTATGGACACTTTCATTCTTTTCCTTGTCTCCTATCAGCTGCATAGCCCCTGTTCCACATGGGATAGCCTAAATAGAGCTCCTACCTTTCCTGCATTCTTAGGAACAATGGCTCAAAGCTATCTGAGCCCAAGTCTTCTGAGCTGCAATTCCTAAGACTCCAAATAAAGCTCTGCTACCTGCACAATTTCTGAGTTTAAACTGATCATGTGTGCATGCATGTGTGTGGGTGAGCAAACATACACATGTGCATTCTTTTTCCCTCATAAATTCTGATGATCATTTATTAACTATTTAGATTGAACATAAACTACAACCACATATAAGAAAACACAGGGAGTGGGAAAGAACAGGTGATTTTCTAAAATGAATTGGAATATTCCTTGGTTAATCAAGAGGAGAAAGTGTCCAGAACTCATTTGAGCTCTCTTTGAAGAATTGTATTCGGTCCTTTAAGGGTCTTTCTGGTGTAAAATGATTAGAAATCACATGGAGCTGCGCACTGTCTGCACCGTGGACATATGAAACTCACCACTTCTCCTCTTGATACACTGAACCCAAATCTAAAATGCGGTGCCAGCTGATTGGTGAACCCTATAAAACTGCAAACCTCTGGTGAGGAAATACACAACGAATACAGCTGCAAGAGCCATTCAACCTGGCTTTTCCTACAGAACTGGCATGGCAATTCTTTCCTGAGCCTTCCAGAGGAGGAGGATTCTGACAGAAAGTACAAAGTCTGTCACAGAACAATCTAGGATTTTCCATCCCAAACAAATAACGTAAAGACACATAGGATTATAGTAGCTTTCCTCATACTAGTCAAAGGCTTTCCCTATTCTCGGTTCACGGCCCTGTCAGGTAAGATGTGTAATAAATCTCCTTATCTTCCACCCAATACACTCCTAACATGCAGCACTTGGGTTATGTTGCACTACTAGGAATTGACCCAGGGTTCTCACAATGAGCTATAGCCCCAGCTCCTTTCTTTTGAGACAGGGTCTTACTATGTCACTAAATTGACCAGGTGGGACTCAGACTTGGGATCCTCCTGTCTTAGCCTCCAAGGGTGATGGGACTACAGGCATGTGTCACCATGCCCAGCTGCACCAGCTTAGTAGGCAGTTGACCACCCCTGGGCTCCCCAGCTTCAGGCAGGCCTGACTGGCCTAGCCCAATTAGGGCACCCATGTTCCTTGTGCTATAGTGTTTGTTCAGAGATGGACTCCTGCAAAGAGGGCAGCCCAAGCAGAGGAAAGTACAGAGCCTTTGTCAAAGGCAGCCAGAATCCCTGCCCTGCTCAGGAAAAACAGCCAAGACACAACAAAATCAAAGCAAGAAAAACTAAATGAAGTAGAGAACCAGATCAAACCTCTCCTAGAATCCACTAAGCACTTGTGCATAAAACCCAGGAAATCTCTCCTCATATTCAGACTTGGATTGAACAGTTTATAACCCACAATCAGAAATGCCCTGACAAAAATGTCACATATCCTCAGAATTGCTAAACACGAATAGAGCTGAAAGGTTCACCATCACATGTAAGAAGTTTTAGAAAACTTGGTTTTGAAAGATCTTAACCTCAGGATGATTAAACAAATCTATGCAGACTATTCTCATGTAGGAAAGGTATATCTAATAATTAACTCATTCTTTTCTACTGACACACTGCTTACTCCTATAAGACTTTGAGTTGACTTATGATAAAAGGCCTATCTATATATTGGGACAATTAAAATAAGAATTTATTATCCACAGAAAAGGTAAATATATCAGAAAATAGCACTATAGTTGTTACCATAATAGTGTTTCTCTGAGCTCCAATTTAGCTCATAGCATCTTGTCAGCCAAGGTAAAATATTATTATTTTTTGTCAGAAAAAAGACAACCCACACCTGCCAAGAGATGGGATGCTTTTTCCTAGTAGTAAATAAGCTCTAGCATGATTTTCTGAAAACTTAGTCCCTAGAACACTGACATTAGTTGGACAACTTGAGCTTATCTGTATTTAAAGCATCACCAAAAATATCAACATTAGTCTAAGTATTGGAGGTGGTAAAGTGCTACCAGACTCTGAGAGAGAAATGTTAACATGAGCACTTGCAAGAAAGTACAGTGAGTTGCAGTGAAATTTTCAAAGAAAGTGTAATGTGATATTAGCCCCACAGAGCTGTGGCCAGTAGCAGCAGGCAGGCATACTAAGGACCCAGGTTCTGCAACCTTTCCACCCCCTGAGGACAGACAGGGCAATAAACTGGAGAAGCAGAAAGCTGGGGGGAAAAAGGAAGATGGTGTAGTGGAACTTTTATAGGGGTGGTAGCTTCTAGGTCAGGTGTATCCAACCTGTGGCCCGCTGGATTTTTTTGCCCTTGATTTTTTAATGTCATAAAGCAAATTTTAAAGAAGAGTTTTAGAACTTATATATGTACATTAACTATATTATATGTTTTATATTTGCCCAAGACAGTTTCTCTTCATTTAAAAAAAAGGGGGGAGAGAAAAAACAAGGCAAAAAACCCAGCGGGTTGCAGGTTGGCCATACTTGCATGACCCTGATGGTGAATAGGATGGACGATATGTGTTTCCTCCATTTGTGCTGTCATGGGCCGCTACACTTACAAAAGGACCTGTGGAAGCATGGAGAATGTGTCCTACGTTAAGACATAAGGGGGATCTGCACACATCTGAGAGCAGGAGAACACTTTTTAGTAACATAGCTAGTCGTTATTGATCACAACATTCCACAGGGTAAGTACAATGCCATTATTACGCACACTACACTGATGAGGAAGGTGATGATTGGTTACTTGCTCCATCTAATGGCCAATCAGTAACGGAGTGAGGGGTCCACTCCGCAGTGGTCTGGCTCTACAGCCACTGGGTAACCATGTCCATTTCCACCTTTGTGATTTGCAGTAGCAGGAAAACTCATGGGAGCTGTGCTAGCAGTCCCCACGCCTAGCTGCACTCACCTTTGCACACTGACACATGGTTGCTCCAAAATGCTGCAGCCCTGGGCCTTGTATAGACAGTGAGAGGCATTAGTATGTGGCAACCCAGGATCCTGAGAGAATGGAGCCCTTAAGTGACTTGCACGCCTTCATATTACTCTCTCCTCTCTGGACTCATCCCCTGTGATGTTTTAGCTCTCAAATGTCACTGACGAGTTTCACGTGCTCAGCGGTAGGGCTTTGAGATCATAGGGGCACTATACTTATCCATGAATTCATCCACTGATGAGCTCATAGCTCAATGATCTGTTAGGAGATGGGACCTGGTTCAAGGTGGGTCTGTGTGGGACCATGCCATTTATACCAGCCAACCATGGACTGAGCCTTCTGAAACTAGGGGCCTTCTGAATCTATCTTCCTTTAAGTTGCAGAATAAACCTGTCCTCCCTTAAATTGAATAAATTCAGTATTTTGTCCCAATAACAGGAAAGTGACTAATACACTCTCCCTCCAAAAGAAGCACCAACAGTGAAGCCCTTGCCTCAAACTCTGCTAAAAAGATGCTAAACCCAAAAGGTATTATCTGTGTCATAGGACATAGGACAGTAAAAAGGACAGCCCATCAGATTCTTATCAGATTCATAATTCCACTGTTACAGACATTGGCCACTGTTGTTCTGGAAAGAGAAGCCACTAAAAAGGGAGAGATTTTCAGGGAAAGACAGGCTCAGTGCTCAGCCAAAGGCAAAAGATTTCAATGAACAAAAATGTCTGTCTGAGCTATACATTTTCTGAAGGATGACGTGTCCATTTCAAAGTGAGTCATGACAGGAATCACCAGACTGTGGAATTGTCGAACAATGTGTGGTGTTCTAAAATAAATATATTTCAAACCATTCATCTTCAGCTATTGTCTAAGGCTGATAAAACAGATTTATGTAGTGTCATTTCCAGTTTCCTTATAAATGGTGCTCATGCCTTTGATTTTAGGCAAAAAGAAAAAGGACACATTGACTCTTACAGCATATTCCAATGGTATAGGTACCCATTAAAAAAATAGAAATGGTTGCCTAGGGGGAAAACATACCTATTCTTCCAGAATCTGTAAGATGTCACATTTTTGCCAGCTATTTACAAAGTATAAGCCAATGTGTGGCAGAGAATGAGACTTTCTTGATTCCATTAGCTGTATACAACTGTAGTCAACTGCCATCAGAGGAGCTCAGTGATAGAGAGCTTGTCTGATGTGCAGAAGGCCCTAAGTTCAACCCCAAAGGGAAAAATAATGCTTATTATACAAACAGGAGCCTGCCTAAGGCCAGCAAATGACTATCGCTACAGATATGGGACTCCTGAATGAAGATAGTCCAAAGACATTGTTATTCTTTTTCTATCATGCCTAAAAGTGATTCAAATGATTCCAAATATGGCCGTGACATTATTCAGAAGACTAAATGTCATTAGAGAATTTTATTTCATAGGAAATTCCACAAAAAGCTCTCCAGCAAGGGAAGGCATGTTCCTCAGACACAAGGAGTCAACCTGCTTCCCCGGCCCCGGCACTTCTGAGCTGTTTAGAAAGAAAGGATCCAGCTCTAGGACCCAGGCTATAAGGACAGTGCAGTGGCCACTCAATGCTGATTTCTCTGAGCTTACTTAGAAGGTCATGGGACTGGGGTTCAGGTGTCTGAGGAGGCAGCATGAGTGGCCAGTACTGCTATTTCTCAGAGGGACAAGACAAGGCTGGCATTGCAAATGTGATAACAACTACCAAATGGATCCCAGAACCTATCTGCCAGGGCAAAGAACCGTTATGGGGCTGACAGGAACCGCAGACAGGGAGCAGAGTAGCAGAAGTCCTTTATTCCGGCTCCCATCTATCGTCCCCTACTGGCGTAGCCTAGCTGGACACACAGAAATGAGGTTTGCTGGGTTTGGTAGGTTTACAGCCGTATCACTGCCATAGAGCAGGGTCAGATTCTCAGCAGAGACAACTGCTTAATAACTGATACAGCACTCTAAAACACTTTGAGCCTCGGGATGCTTATGATGTCATTTTCAAATAATGCCTTTCCTTTTAATTCATTTTTTACAAAAATAAATAGCAAGTATGTTGTGGTGGAACTGTAGACTCCTGCTGTCTTCTGAAGTGCACCCACCAACAAGGTGGGCTTTGGGTAAAACCTGGAAAGAGTGTGGAACGCACCTCCCACGTGTGGCAGCAGCTGCGGCATCAGCAAGGTAGACGAAGGAGATGAGGATGTTAGAGATCAGTGTTTGGACTGAGAATGGGGAATCAAAGGACACAGAATGGCAGAAAAAAGGAAACGGTGCGTTTTTGTGGCATTTAAGAAAATCCATGCATTGTGAGAACAGATGAATTTGGCTTGTAGCTCATTCATTCATTTTAAAGAAAAAGCAGCCACGTTAAACTACTTCCAGATCTGCTTCCCCACATTCTCCTTTCACTTCAGCAAAGAGGCCAACAGGAAATAAGGTCAACATTTGGAATTCTTAGGAACCCACAAGTGTTTCTTCCCAGGTGTTAATTAACCACCTGCTCTGGGCTCACTCCCCAAATGAAGCAGGCCATTCGGGTCACTGAGGTCCAAACATGCTCAAGGTTTTGGAAAGATTTCCACTCAAAGCTACAGGGCACATGGATGTCAAAGACTAAGATTCATTAATACAGAAAACTAGTGTTTAAATACTGCAGGTAGCCAAGGTGTTACTGACAGTTGAGAAAAGAAAATCTGTAATCCCTAGGGAAGAGGTTTCACACTCACAGACAACACCTGAGAGGGAGAGGGCCTTTGGGGCCCCCGAATGGAAATCCCAGACCCTCAGTGGAAGGAGAGATCTCCCCACTGCTCCCCAAGACATTTTCCAGAAGGCTCTTAGCTACATGGACCCCTGCCTCACTGGCAGTCAAACGGGGGAGGAGGTGTGCAGCCTCGGATGTGCATACCCTGCAATGCTTTCTCCTATCGAGTGAAGATAAAGAGGACATTTAGGTTCGGAATAGGAAAATCTGACAAGATGATGGAGTAAACATTCAAGAACGCCCTAAGGGTAAATACATTATGCACCTTCTAAAAAGGCGACGGCTCTAAATGCCTATGATGACATTTCTGCGCACTTTCTGTTGTTTCTGTCATACTGAAGTCTGGCCACAAGTTTCCACAGAGTGGATGTTTTCCAAGTTCAAAGTGGAAGCTGCGTCTTTGTGTCTTTCTTGTATGGCCTTTCCTAATCCTCACCTGGCACTCATGAGCTGTGACCACAGTGGCTTCTGTCCCCTGCCTTCTTGAGCTCGCACTGCATCTCAATGTGATTCGGTAAGTCTCAGTGCTCTGTGGATGCTTTAATTAGCTTTGAGGAGGGGGGAAGCAATTATAATATGGTAATAGTCTTTTAAGAAGTTAGATACATCTACACCACATTTCCTCTTCTGAGGCTATAGGCAGAAAGCCAGGGAGCCCAAGGGTCTCAGGGGACTGACAACATCCCCCAAGTTATATGTAAGGCTCTTGTATACACATAGGTGCTTTTGTGGCAAAAAGATATCCTTAGCATTCCCCAGATTCTCAGAACGTATTTTTACCTCAATAAGACTGAGAGCCTTGAATCTGTCTAAAATCTGTTGTGTAAATGAACAAAATAAAATGAATACGTAAGTAACAGTGACTGCGGCTGACTTTGGTTGCTCATTCATTCTGATGCCCATCCCTTCATCGCTACCCTGTTTCCTTGTTCTCACATATACACATTCTCCTCCCCTTTAATCGTTCATTGTTTTGTGTGATTTTTCTGAGTACTGTCGATGGGTTTTTCCCTCTCTGGCCATACATAAGTCAAGTGTTAGCTGGCTGACCTTGTGTTATCAAAGAGTGATGTTATGGGAAATACCTAATTGGCCTGATTGAGCAAAATTTCCATGTCTTTTGTGCAGAGAAGCCTCTCACCTGTGGTTGGAGAGAATTCTCAGAGAAAGACAGTGACTTCTAGGAGTTCGAGGGAGAAGGAATGGGAAAAAGACCTGAGGCTACTGTCTTGGAGAGAAATGATGAGTATGAGGGCTGCAGCCTGCTGGGCACCGCTTCTCCACGCTTGAGCTGAGCTTCCAGGCAGTGCCCTCTTAGGCCAGTCCTAAAGCCTAACAAACCCACACACATAAATACATACATGCACGCGCGCACGCGCGCGCACACACACACACACACACACACACACACATCCCCTACCTACCACCACCTTCTGAGGACTGCCAGGTGTTGCAGCTACTTTTGATAGTAAACACTTCAGTGGCCCAATTTTGTGCCAGGCACAATATCAAGCAGTGGGAAGTGAATGTTTAGTAAGCTCAGAGTCTGAAAAGAAATAAAGAAAAAAATTTACATTACAGTGCAACCCAGAAAGTGCTATTTATTAACAGAGAGTAGGACTAGGGTCCCAGCAGTGCACAGCTCTGGAGGGGCACAACCCATGGGAGAAGTGCCACTCTTCGTCCATTTCCATGTGAACATATTCACTGGAGTTGTACAACCTAGAGGCCCTGGATGTGACACAGGAACACAGATAGATTAAGGAGGTGTCAATAGTGGGCATCCTCATCCTACCACAAGGGTAACAGCTATCCAGGGGACAGGTCCCTATGCACACTTTATCCTCTAAATCCATGCTTGCATTTAATTTCATTTTTCTGCATCCTACTCTAGCCTTGGAAGGAGGCCTACTAAAGGCCAACACGTTTAAGCCCATTAAACACAATGCAGCAGATGCGAACGACCAGCCTGATTTCCTAAAAGGCATTCAGCATCCCTAGTTATAAGAGCAACGAAAATTAAAACAATACCAACAAAATGGTAATTTAAACATTTTAAAGATAGTTATAGTTTAGCATTGGTAAGTATATGAAAAAATGGATATCCCACACTTTGCTGGGGTGGGGTATAAATTTTATAATTTTTTGGAAAATAATGTGACAACATCTATTAAAAGTAGAAATACTCAACACCTCTAATTCAGGAGTCACTCTTGGAGAATATCTCCTATAGAAATATAAGCACCAACATTATTCATAAATATTTACATCCTAAAAATACACAATAGAGAAATAGTTGGCTAAGTTTTGATATCTGTGTTGTCTTATTTATTGATTCATTGCTGTGGCACAATACCTGACATCTACATTAAGGAAGGAAAGATTTTTTAGTTCACACTTTTAAGGTTTTAGTCTGTTCACAGGCAACTGGTAATGTTGGAAGAACATGGAAGAAACACAGCAAGAGACAAGGGGCTACTGCATGGCAGACAGGAAGCCAAGTGCGGGAGGAAAGGCAGTGCAAGCGTATGCCCTGTCCAGGTCTTGTTCCAGTGATCCTCCCTTTCTAGGTCAAGCCTCAGCGATCTGCCCCTTCCAGGTCACATGTCCAGTAATGTGCCAAACACCCATAATCTACAATCTACGACACACATCTAATCCACCACATGCCTGCAATCTGCCCCTCCTGACCAGCCCCACCCCTTAACAGCACATGGCTCCATAGGCATTCCACACAACTTCCCAATGCATGAGGCTTTGGGGGACTTTCCAGACCCAAACCGTAACATTCATAGATATTAGTCAGCCAAGAAAAACAGCTAGTTATAATTAAACATATTTGCCTAGAAACATATCACGGATACATTACTTACAGAAAAGGGATAAAAGAACATTATGGGGATAGGTATTGAGAAGTTTTGTATTTTTATGGGGTACTGGAAATTAAACCCAGGGTCTTACACATGCAGGTAAGTACTCTACCACTGAGCTACACCCTCAGGCCAGAGTTTATTTTGGAAAAAATTATAAAAGAAAAAACAGCCCCTACACACACACACACACACACACACACACACGAGTAAACAGAATGATGTGGAAAATCTTAAACTGTTCAAATTGAACCTCTAAGGGTATAATTAGATGCAAAGAGAGGATTATTATTTTTCTTAAGACAGTACACCTCTGATTCTCTGATTTGTTACATGTGCTTCTATGGGCACATCTGCCACATAACTGGGTGGGGGGTGGGGGGAAAGCCTAGTGAAGCACTTAGCTTAGACACAGCCTCTTTGGGAATTACTGCCATACGGAATTGGTCCCAGCCCTGCCATGGGGAGGATACCTTGGAGCAGCTAAGAGGAAGGAAACAGAGCTACACCAACTGCAGTGAGGGCCCATTTCAAACCAGGGATAGGGAGATACACACAGACGCCAATAACAACACACACAGTGCCACATCGTTTGTGCGTGCATGCACGCACATATTCACACAAGCGTTGGAGGGAGGAGGAGAGAATCCAGGAAGTAATGGCCTCACTTCCGGGGCGGAGCAGGAGGCGGTCTCACCTCCTCTATCCTCTCTACACATTACAAGACTAGACTAACTATAAATAAGCTTAAGCAAGTAAGCAAGTTGTTTTAGAGTCATTGTGAGTGGATTTGTTTTCGTTGTGTGTCGGTTTGTTTTGCCTTATTGAAAGACTACACTAAATGGCGAGTATATTCTCTAAGTAGGATATGAACCCACGTTAGCCTCAAGTTCAAAGAGCCTCTACATGTGATGCCACCTGACCCTGAGGTGTAGAAAAAGAAATGTCATCGCAAAGAGGTCATTTCACTTAAAGCATAATGCTATGTACTCCAAGTGTACATAGCTTTAAGTAGACTACTTTATAGTCTAGGAAGGGCAAAAGCCCTCTGTGAGGAATTTTTCAGTATGAAAAATAACATGTGTAATGCAATATATTATGCAAGCAGTAATTCTAGAGGCACATCATTAGCAGAATGGCGATCATGCCCTTACTATAAACACTTATGAAAATAACCAAATAAATGCACAAGCATCCGGCAACATCCCTGCCTAGAGCTATTAAATAAGCAATTATGAGAGAATATACTTAACAAAAAAATACTCCCCAATAAAAGACTGCTCCCACCCTGGGTTCAGGTGTAGTCTAGGATGAAACGCGATTCCAGAAGCACCCAGCATCACCGGTTTTCTCTCCAGCCCCCGTTGCCCCAGCAGAGCAGCCTCAGAGCCACCGGAGAGCAGCAGGCGGGAGCTGATGCCTGGTGGAGGGAAGGGATCGTCCCAGCTCTCTAACTCCCGAACATACGCATACTCTCACCCCCAAACAAAGCAAAACTACATACATACAAAATTGGGAGACTTCTGGAATATAAACATGTAATTTCCCCCTTGTATTTGTGATTTTTAGGAGTTTTGCAGTGTTTCAAAGGGTACCTTTGAATGTAGGAATATCATTGGAAATACACCTTTCAGTAGGAAAGAATTCTCAATTCTGCGATGGAAATCGACAGGAGAATGTCTTTTGACCAACTGCTGACTGTTCAGGAAAAAAAGTGTTTCCAAAACAAAACAGTTACAAGAATGGCTACCATTCAGAGAGCCGAAGTCCTGTGCCCGTCACCTCATCTTCACAGCAGTCCACTGACATGAGACCATTAGCCCCATTTTACAGATAAGAAAACTGAAAAAAGGGAAATAACGTTTGCTCAAGGTCCCACGGCCAGGAAAGAATAAAGAAGTACAGGCACCGCTTGTCCAGGTTTTGTTTTTCTTTTTCTTTTGGTACTGGGCATCCAGTCTGGATCGCCTCGGAGACAACAGCAGTAGGAGCCTTGAGTGCACAATGTCACAGAGCAGGGGCAGAAGCCAGGAGGTAGCAGAAGCTCTAGGCGGGGGGAGAAGGACTGTGGCACAGCCCCGGGGCACAGCCCACAGAGGCTGCTCAGCCCCACAGAGATGACAAACCCCTGGAGCCCAAGTCTGGAGGTCTCAGAGACGCCTGTCTTGTCCAAGCTGCTGCCAACTGACTATAGCTGTGGCAATCACTTCCTCTCTCCCCTCTACCAGACAGCCATCCCTTTCTTGCATGATAACAGACTTTACCACGACAGGGCCCAACCAATGAACCTCGCATTGTGGTGATGCTGGCACCTGGAGGCAGGGAGCCGATTACTTGTCTTTCAGCGATGATTTGCCCTTTCCCACAATGCTATAGGTTGGGTAGGCACAGCTGAGTAGTTCTAATGGGCTAGACGGTATCAGCTGGACTGGCATATCCAAGGTGCCTTCCCAGGCACGACTAGCACAGTCAACTAGAGCAGCTGGAACAGCTGGGGACTGACAAGGTCTCTTCTCACAGGGCTATTCACTATTTAGTGTATCATTCAGTAGCCCGGTCTATTTTTTTTTTTTTTAAGGTGGGGATTGAACCCAGGGTCTTCACACTGAGCTCCACCCACCCCTTTTTATTTTGGGACAGAGACTCACTAAAGTGCTACGTCACCCAGACTGGGCTCAAGCTTGTGGTCTTCCTGACTCAGCTTTCCAGACTGCTGGCAATACAGGTATGTGCCCCATACTCAGCTTAAGCTAAACTTTTTTACTCAGTGGCTGATCCCAGGAGGGTAAAAATAGAAGCACAAGGGAACATCAGGCCTTTCAGCGCTTTCCACTGGTCAAAGCAAGTAACAGGGCCAGCTCTGACACAAGGGAAAGAGACCTGCCTTCCACTTCTCGCAAGGGAAGTGACAGGCGCCTGCAGGAGCTGCTGGCAGCCGCCTCTCCAGCCTGATAAATCTACTAGCTACAGGTAACTTCCCGCCCTCCTTCTCCTCTCCCCGTCCCTGCCTCCAGTGTGGACATGCCGCCTGGAAGGAATTTCAGCTGTCACCTGGCATCCACGAAGCCCCCTGGAAGATGAGAGCTGCCCCGTGAGGGCGGCAGGGAAGAAAGTGAGAAGCAGCCGGGGCTCTAATGAGACCGGAGCCGTCACCCCAGCGTGTGCCGCCTGCTCCAGAGTGCTCACCCGTGAGAAGAAAAGAGAAGCCTCTGTCTTACTCACACTAAGGTTACTTGGTTTTTCTTCTAGGTAAAACACAGGCACAGGTTCAAATGTAAACAAGTAACAGAATGAATTGCACAGAGAGCCTACAAGGCAACATTGATACATATATACATACATATATATATATATATGCACGTATTCTGATTAGCTGCAGTCTGTTGGAATCATGTGAAACAGATTAAGGCACCACTCAAGCCGAAGGCTTAGTGATAAGTACTTTGGCTGTGAAGGGCTCATAAGAAAACAGCAAGAGCCTCCTGTATTGGCTCTTGGGGAAAACCCCTTACCACCCTCCAGGCAAACCTAAGCTTGAACGCCCGCCCCAGTGCCTTGCCACTTAGGAAGAAAGCAGAGGGCAAAGTTCAAACAAGGTGCTCACCGGAGGTCACCCTCTCCCCTTCCACCCCATCTCCCCTTCAGTCAACAATCCCCCTCCCTTCATGGCAGCCCTCTTGTTACAGGTCGGATTCACCAAAGGCAGCCTGTCTTTCTCCCTATTTTTCAAATTGTTGAGAACATGAAGCAAAATAAGCAAGTTTTCAAAAGAAGAACAGTGTGTTTTCCTCACAGATGTGCACAGGGGACCCTGGAGCTGGCTAGCTGGAACGGAAAGCGCAGCTGGGGACGGCGGGTCTGGCGGGCACGAGGGTGTGGGTGGGTGGGACAGGCACTACTCCCACCGCTAAGAATGTGAGCAGGGGGAAAGGCGGCAACGAGCACAATGAATTTCTCTGGGAAAGTATCTGAAGACGGCTCCTACGATTTCATCGTTTTTACGTAGTTTGGCAAAACTTTTGCATACATTTCAAATTACTGAAATATTTTATAGTTCCATCTGTTTTAAACTAGTAGTTAGCTGTCTAAAGCAAATGGACATCTTCTTGAATACATTTAAATATAATTAGAGTACTACTGGTGCTTATTATCAAGCCTTAGAGTAAATCAATCCTTTATCGCGGTGCTCTGCAACGTTCTAGTCCTCAAGTCTAATTATTCATACACGATTCTTTGATAAAGTCTTCTTGAAAGGTTCTTCAAGATAAGGGAAAACGCAGCCCCTTGCAACTGAGGTAATCCAATTAAACGTCTGCATCTTACCATTTGACCTTTGTCAAAAGAAAAGTTGTCGCCTGGCTGCACTCCGCATTCCCACCAAGAGCCCAAGCGCTGACCACAGGTCCCAGCCAATCAGCTGCGCTGACTCCGCGACCCGCCCAAGCCGGCGGCCCTCCCGCCAGGTGGCGGTCAACGCGGCGCGTCCCCGCGCCCAGCCGCGCTGGGGCACCCGCCACACCGGGGCACTCGCCGCCCTGGGGCACCCACCGCGCTGGGGCGCCCGTCACACAGACGCTCCCGCCACACCGGGGCACCCGCCGCCCTGGGGCACCCGCCGCCCTGGGGCACCCACCGCGCTGCGGCGCCCGTCACACAGACGCTCCTGCCACACACGGGCACCTCGCCGCGCTGGGGCACCCGTCACTCGGGGGCACCCCGCCGGCGGTGTCCCTCGGTGCCCTTTATTTAGACGCCCCACGCCTTGGCCTCTCGCCTTCCCGAGCCTCGCTCTCCGTTCCTCCGCCCAGCTCCCTGCGGTCTCGGCGCCCACTTTTCTTACCGCACCCGCGAGGCGGCTCGCGGACCCGCGCGCGGACTGCCCGGTTAGGGCGCTGCCCCGGCTCCCGGGGACCCCGTCGCCCCGGCCCTGCCCGCCACACGACGCGGCCGCACGCGGGCGCACGCTCACCTGGGTCAGCCTCCCGCGGTGCCCCTGCCGCGGGCGCAGCCACGCCCGGGTGCCCGTCCGGCCGCGTGGCCCGGTCGGAGGCTGGCGAGGCGGCAGCAGGGTCCCGGGCAGGGGCGTCCCGGCCAAGTGACCGCGCCTGCCGCGGAAAGGAGGCTGCCGGGGGCACGCGCGCCCGGCGTCGCCGGCCCGGGCGTCCGGAGCGACTCCGCCAGCCCGGTGGCCCCAGCACGGCCCAGGCTCTCCCCGCGCTCTCCCGTGGCTGCGCTCGGCCTGGGTACTGGGGGCGCGGCGCGCGGATCCCTCGGAAACAAAACTACTTTTCCCCCTGCTGGTGACTATGGGGAACTGCGCGTGCCTAACGGCTTTCCTTTCCAGCTCTGAGGGCTCAGGTTGGGGTCTTCCGTTCCCACGTCCAAAGTCTCGAAGACTCCGCTTTCTCGCGCATTTTATTTTGTGTGTCATATTAAAGAGACGACTCAGGCTTCAAGTTCACGAGAATGAGAAAACTTAAGACCCCCCCACCACCACTCGATCATCTTTATTATTATTTGTTGTTATTAGTCTGGGTCTCACTCTATAGCTCAGGCAAGTCCTGACCTCGGACTCACGGCAATCCTCCCGCCTCGGTCTCGGAGTGCTGGGACTGCAGGCATGAGCTGCCACACCCAGTACATGGGGTGTGAGGAATCGAACTCAAGGCCTTGCCCTTGCTAGGCAAGGGCTCTTACCACTGTGCTATTCCTCCAGCCCATCCATCATTTTCTGTTTATTTCTTTTTACTTATTATTATGGAAAATTACAAACACAGAAGTGGGCAGAAGCGGATAACGAAGATCCAGCATTTGTAACAGCAAACTAATCTTTCCCCAGATATCAAGTATGAAATCTACATATACTAATAAAAACGAGAGAGGGGGAGTATGAAATCTGAGCAAAAGCATTTATAAAAAATTCATTTGAAGGCGTTGGAGAGCAGCCAAAATAAAGCAGAGCTAGAGTGGAGATCACCCTGAAAGGTGAACTGGAATTGGTGAGATTTGTTAGCGCCCAGCTAACCACCAATCCGTGCACAGCACCAGCTTCCAGGAGCCACAGCTGACCGCCTTGAGGAGACCAGAAAACAGAGTTAGAGGCTAGTAGAGGCCGGAAGTTAGGGGAGTGATCCCGGAAGGAAAGAATCCAGGAGACTGCGACTGCCCGTAAGTGTTGTATTAGTGTTCTAGTACAACTTTAAAGGTTAAAGTGACAACAAATGCATAATATTATGGTTCTGGAGGTCAGGAGCCTTAAATAGGTCTCACTGGACAACACTGAGCTGCTGACAGGCTGCATGGGTTTCCTTCTGAAGGAGGGAACCTCCAGGCCAAGTTGCACTGGCGAAGTTCCACTGGAAAGCTCCACATCCATTCATTTCTATTTATCTGACTGTCTATAGCTGCTTTGCAAAAATTGAGTAGATACAACAGGGATTATATGGCCCAAAAAGCCAAAATATTTACTATCTGGGCCCTCATAGAAAAAGCTTAGACCTACTTTGACCTTCTCAACCCAAACGGTGTTTATAGAAGACTATGCCTGAAAATCGCATTCTTTTCGATTAACATGGAACATTCAGCAAATAGATTACATATTTGCTCATAAGGTCTCTCTCAAATATATGATGTTCCTTGACTTGTGACAGGGCTGCATCTGGGAATACCTATCATAAGTTGAAAATATGAATGAAAATGCATTTACAATACTTAATCCACTGAACATTACATCTTCATAACACAGTACGCAGTAGAGTGTCACGTTGGCCCTGGTGATCAACTGGTTGACCGGAACTTATGCCTGTCCAGCATCACCAAAGAGTAGAGTCCCATGTATGGCTAGTCCAGGGAAAGAATAAAATTCAACATTTGGGTAAGTCAGGGACTACCCATACTTGAAGAGATTGAAATTTTACAGTACAACATATTATCTGACCACCATGGAATTAAATCAGAAATCAGTAAGTATAAAGTATCCAGGAAGGCCCCAAACATTTGGAGATTAAATGATGCATTTATAAATACTACCTGGATAAAAAGAAAATATCATATAGAAAATTAGAAAATACTTCAAATGAATGACAATGTAAAGTAGTATGTTATAGTTTGTGTGTTGTAGTTATAAGTTAGAGAAAATTTTTATGGCCTTTAAAGAATCAGTTAGAATTGGACACAGAAGCACATGCCTGTACTTCCAGATACATGGGAGGCTGAGGTAGGAGGATAGCAAGTTTGAGGCCAGCCTGGGGAAAACTGTTTCAGAAAATAAAAAAGGACTAGATATGTAGCTCTGTGGTAGTGTTTGCACAGCACACACATGAAGGCCTGGGTTCAATACCCAATAATAATGTTTTACAGTGTATGAGGAAGAGAAGCCTAACATGGGTGACTTATGTTTTACCTTAACAGTCCAGAAAAAAAAAATAGAGCAAACCAAACACAAAGGAAGCACAGGTGAAACAATAGTAAAGATCAGGGAAATCTGGAGTTGTGGCACATGTCTATGATCCCAGCAAAACGAAGCTGAGGCAAAGGATCATAAGGGCAAGGAGCCTATCGTGAGCCACTTAGTGCCTTAGCCAATCCCTGTCAGGAAGACTACAAGTTCAAAGACAGCCTGGGCTACACAGCAAGTTCAAGTTCAGACTGGACTACATACCCAGACTCTGCCTCAAAAACAAAAAACAACAACAACAACAACAAAAAATCAATGATAATAAAAACAGAAAAGCAATAGAGGAAATTAATAAAGTTAAAAGTTGAATTTTTAAAAAGACAAAATTGACATATTCCATGTAAATCTTATCAAGACAAAAAGAGAATTTACCATTATCAGGAATTAAGTGTGTCATATTATTTGTTTCCTGTTTTTTCCTTTTGTTTCTTGTCCCTCTGTTTTCCTTTTCACCTTTTTAATTATGTGATTACTTTTAATGTTTAATTTTAATTTCTATTGCAACTTTCTCTATATACATTCATATAGGTTTTTTAATGACTTCTCTAGAAATGACAGTATACCTAACAGTTTCATAATCTGCTTAGAATTAGTATTTTACCACTACAAGTGGAAAGTCAAAATTTTCCACAGCAATTTTTTTATCTTTCATGTTGATGTTATTTCGCCTGTTTATTACATCTACATACATTGAAAGTCCTATAAGACAATGCTATAATTTTTGCTTTCAACTGCCAAATATATTTTTAAATAACTAGAGAGGGGAGAAATCATCCTTATATCAACTAGAATACTATGATTCATATTACTTCATGTTGGGGCCCTCAGGGTCCGAGAGCCTCAGCATTGCAGACCTAGGCCACGTTCCTTTCCACGAAGAAGCGTTTATTGTCTGGAATTTAAGTCAGGTGTTCTTCTGCTTGAAATTTGGATCAGGTGTTGAACCACGGGACTGTTCTAAAGAGGAAGTCCCAAGGTGGGGTGATGGGTCTGGAGAGTTTGTTAGCCTATTAGATTGCTTGTATGCTAATGTTAGCCTATTAGATTGCTTGTATGTTAATGTGGGTATGGAAGGGTATTTAAGCTTGGGCTTTGCGGAATAAAGAGAGTCCAGTCAGTCAGTCAGTCAGTCAGTCAGTCAGTCAGTCAGTCAACGTTCCACGATCGTGAGAGTTCGTGTGGTGTCTTTGCCGGTCGAAGATGCCACAACTTCATATTACTTGATACTTCAATTTTTTTGGTATCATTTTCCAATAGAAAAGATTTTTAGGAACTTCTTTTTAGAACGAGTTTGCTGGTAACTAAATCTCTTTTCTTTCACCTGCATGCTCTTATTTTATCTTTATTAGTGAAGCAGAGTTTCACTGGACATAGAACTCTGCACCGACAGCTTTTAATGCCACTTCATTCTAAACTCTGTGGTTTCTGATTTAAAAAGAAAGTGTTGTCATATGAATCCTGTTCTCCTATAGGTGATGCACAGGTTTTCTTTGGCTAGGCTCAAAATGTGTTCTTTGCCTCTATTTTTCAGAAATTTGATTATGATGGCTCTGAACATAGATTTCTTTAGTTTATCCCTTAGGGGTCCACTGAAATTCTTGATTTTGTAGATTTATGTCTTTCACCAAACTTGGAAAGTTTTCAATCATTATTTCATCAAGCACCTCAGTAGTCACTTCAAGAATGCTCACAATTGAAGTGTCACTGCCTGCATTAAATCTTTGCCAGACAACTCCAATGTCTGTGCCAATCTTTATATTGGTACCTGTTGATTATCTTTTCCCATGTGGGTTGAAATTTTCCTTATTTGTTTCCTGGATATTTTGAACATTATATAATGAGACTGTCTCAGTTACTTTTTCATTGCTGTGACTCAGTACCTGACACCCACAATTTTAGGAAAGGAAAGGTTTATTTTAGCTTACAGTTTCTGATGGTCACAGTCCATTCAGGGGCAGCCGGCAGTAATTGAAGTACATGGCAGAGGCAGAAAGGTAGAGGCAGCTTCTCAGGACATGACAAACAGGCAGGCCAGTGAGACTCATTGAGACTAGTCCAAGTCCCAGTCTTAGTCTATTCTGCATCCCAGTATCGAACGTGTGGCCACTACACACCTTTAGTCTTAACTCACATGCCTTTAGTCTTAAGTCACATGCCTTTAGTCTTAACTCACATGCCCCTAATCCCAACAACTGCAATCTACCCCCCAGACCAGACCCCAATCCACCAACATTACATGGCTCTATAGACAATCCATAACATTAAAATACATGAGACTTTTGGGGGACACTCCAGATCCTAACCACAACAGAGACTCTAGGTCTTAACTCCTACAGAGATTGTTCATATTTTATTTTTGGCAATAGATCTGCTTAGGATCAGGTCATACATTCAATCCCTCTCTTAATGAGTATGGTTCAGATTCTAGTTCTAAAGCCCTGGTAGTGCGACTGGATAGAACCTGAATATATATTATTCAGTGGCTATCTGGGACCTGAGCACTGGTGTGTTAGGTCAGTTCTCAAGGTCACTAGACAGTTCAGACCCAATCTACACATGCACAGCTTAGAAGCACCCACAATTCATACACAACTGTATGGAAAAGTAGATTTCATCAAATTAAAAACTTCTGTTCATCAAAAGATGTAATTAAGAAACTGAGTAGTGAATCCATAGACTTCTGTCAGGAATATATGATGAATTCTTATAGTTCAATAATGCTGAGGCAGGAAGCTGAGGCAGGAAGATTGCTGTGAGTTGGAGGTAAGCCTGTGCTACACAGTAAGTTCAGGATGAGCCTGGTCTGTAGAGGGAGACCTTGTCTCAAACAAACAAACAACAACTAAAGGAAAGAAAGATAAACCCAATACATAGGATGGAGGTAGAATAGTGATGCTCTCTTTTGAGGAATATAGACTGGAAAAGAAATCTACAGGAATTGTGGGAAATCTATGGGAATTGTGGACAGCTTGTGCGGGCATGGTTTATCTTTTGAAATGATGAAAATGGTTTTTGTCTTGATAAGGATTTTTATTTTGCAAAACATAGTACATTTTACCTAAAAATGTAAAAACATAATTGTAATAATTAAATGAAGTGAGGGAGAGGTAGGGATGCGACAAGAATGTCAGGATACTGATATTACAGAAGTTGGGTGATGGATATAGGAGGGTCCATCATACTATTTTTGTGGATGTTCTTTTTTTTTTGGAGACAGGGTCTTTCTCTGTAGTTCAGGATGGTCCTGAACTCACTGTGGAGCCCAGGTTGACCTCAAACACATGGCAATCCTCCTGCCTCAGCCTCCCGGGTGCTGGGATTACAGGTATGTGCCACTATACCTGGTTTATATGGTGCTGGGGAATCGAACCTGTGTCTTGAGCTTGCTAGGCAGGCTCTTTAACCGCTGAGCTATTCCTCCAGTCCTCCATCACACAATTTTTAATAGAAAAGAATAAATGTACCAACTCACTGCCACCAATTGCCTAGTCATGGCCAATCTTATTTGACCTCTTTGACTTTTTTCCATTCTAACATGATTTTTCCCAGCAAGTCCTAAAAACCTATTATTTTAACTACAAGAATTCACTGTATGTCTCTAAAACATTAGTTTCTAAAAATACCAGTATCAGTACCATGATAACCCCCCTCAACAAGTTAAGAATAATATCTTAATATTATCAATTATCCAGCTGTCTCATAAATATCATAAGTACTCAGTTTGTAAATGGCTTAAATAAAAAGGTGTCTACATTACAAATGGGTAAGTGGTCTTTTAAGTCTCTTTGTACTAAGTCACCCCTCTCTCTTTTGCTTTGCAATTTATTTGTTGAATAAAATCGGTCATTTTTAGAATGGAGTTTCACATGGGCTGGATTTTCCAGAACTGGGCTCCTGTGGTCATTTACCAGGTTTTTCTGTCATTTAAAAATTGGATCCAGAGGTTTGATGAGATTTGGGTTTGATTTTATTGTCAAGACTACTTCATGGTGGGTGGCATGTATTTTATCAGGAAACATGTGCATTCCTGATTGCCTCGTGGCATTTGAAGCAGCTGACACTCAATGTCCGGATCATTCACTCATTTGGGGTTACAAAGTGGTGAGATTATAATTCTGCGACTCTTTCTTCATTTATTAGCTGGAGTATTTTTTTTTTCCATTAGCAATAATCACACCTTGGATAAACCTCATTGACTATGATACCGCCACTGGCAAAGCGAGCTGGACTATTTTTAAGGAAACCATTTTTCTAAGTGGAGAATTAATAGAGAGGGAAGTGATTACATATATGTTTTGGTTACTTTTTCATTGCTGGGACAGAATACCATCGGTTCAGAGGGTCTCAGTCCATTCGTGGGTGGCTGGCAATGGTGAAAGGATCTGGCAGAGAACAGCTGCTCACAACATCACAGGAGGAAGGAGCTGGGAACCTTCAGAAGAAGCTGGGGTAGAAGTTTGTATCCTTCCAGGCCACTCGGCTGTAATCTACCATGTGCCTGTCCTCTACCACCCACCTGTTATCCACCCCTCCTGACCAGGCCCCATCTCCTAACAGCACATGAAATTCACAACATCCAAACACATGAGGCTTTGGGGGAACATTACAGATCCAAACCATCACAGAATATTATGAGCATGTTCAAGTCTGCCAAGACGAAACTCATCAATTTGTATAACCAATGTGTGCTAATAAAAATGTGGGAAATAATTCTTTTCATTTACTGTGCTTATGTCCCATATACAGTATAAGAAACACAGGATAAATTGTTACTCCTTTTATTTACCAATTTCAAAATAATGAATATCTTCTACTCTGGCAATGAGGTAGGTTTTTTTAACTATCATTATTAGACCATAGCTTTAAATCAACTCATTTTAAAATAATGATAAAGATAAGTCATAAAATCTTAACACCAGTCCAGCACAAGTCCTTATCATCTCCCCACTAGCTCTACCTTTTCCATGAATCTGGGCTCTCTAGGTAAAGACTTTTAAATCACATTTTATCAAGTCATCCAGCCATTATTGTGCACTCACTGTGTGCATTGTACTTTCAAAAACATTATGTCACTTGATCTTAGAACAAAATTCATTTTGAAAAATGTATTTCATCTTAGTTTAGAGACGCTGGGCTTTGAAAAGCTAGTGAGTCCCCCTGTGTCTTTCACCCTGTCTGTTACCCAGGCTGTGGGTTCAGTGCCTGGAAGCAGGAGCCCTGTGCTGGCCTTCTGTCCAGGTCGTAGCACACACAGAAGAGCATAGTCAGAGCTGGGAGCATGTTCCACAGGCCCAGAAAGAATAGACAATGAAGAGTCTGGCAACCGTGTCCTCTGAGGAACAGTGAAAAGACTTTGAAGATGACACGTTCAGAGAAGGAAAAGCATTCCAGGGAAGACTAGCACGGATCTTCCCAATATTGGTGAACTGGCGCAGAAGAGGAGAGGGCTCTGTCTTTCTCAGGGTCGCCGAGAATGAACATGTCAAGTGATATGGAGATGCATGCTTTCAGTCAGCAAGAAAGAATTCTCTTTTGTCTCAGAGCTGACCTCTAGCAAAGCAGCCTGTTCTAGAAAGGAGAGTCTGGGCTGAAAATGCTCAAACACAGAAAGCACCAACATGGTCCTGGGCCCCTCGTCACCTTCCCCATGATGCTTAGCTTGCATCAATAGGCCCATTATATATTTTCTGATTGACTGACTTTATGTGACCTTTGAGGGAACTGTGTCAACTTGAGGCAATTAGGAAGCACACCCAGAGTAGAGCTTATAGGTGTGTGTGAGTGATGTGTGGGCCGGGGAATAAGGAAAGAACACCAACCACCAATATGGGAGGCCCAAATGGGAGCTCAAACTGTATAAAAGGAAGGAAGATGAAAGATTGTTGCAGTTTTTTCTTCTGGGAAAGCTCTCACCTTTGCAACTGGCTATGGGTGGCGACTTGCTTGCTGCACGCCGCACATCTTCAGCACTGATGCCCTCCAGTGTCTACTTACACCTGTCTACCCATCACCGACCTTCAATCTCCGGTCTTCACTATTGTTCTTCAAGAACTGACTCTCCCAGGCTGTCCTGCAGTTCCAGATGGGTGTGCCTGAGCAGCCATGGAACCGTCCAGTTCTCATACATGCAGGCTGCCATCTTGGACTATCTCCTCAGTCTTCCAAGCCCTCCAAATAAATTCCTTTTCCTTATAATTTCTGTCAATTCTTCCTTTTGTAGAACCCAAACTAACACACTTTCTAAGGTTTAAAATATACCTCAGTCATGGCAGCCAATAGAGTCAAAAATGGCAAGAACAGAAAAGAGAAAGAAGAAAGCAAACCAAAATAGGTACATAGGGAACTAGAGATGAGCAACCACTGATTGAGAGACAACACAGAGATCTGAACAGAGGTTAGGAAAAGCACGGAAACAGAGGAGCAGCGAGACATGCCCACGGGGAGTGTAGGAAGGATGGAGGACACCAACCGGAGGTAAGTGCACATGGTCCCTGCTTACAATGGTTTAACTTACAACTTTTTGACATCATGGTATTAATGTAACACACATTCCATAGAGACTGTAGTTTGAGTTTTGAATTTTGATCTTTCCTGTGCTGGCGATATGTGGCAAGGTCCTCTCTGGCATTGCTGGGTAGCAGCAGCAGTCACAGCTCCCTCTAAGCTACACGACCAGGAGAGTAAACAACCCACATTCTATGTGTGATTAAGTCATCATGTTTAGTAAATTAATGTATTCTATGCATTTTTGATATTTTGGGGATGCAACACTATAGTCAATCAAGGAGCATTTGTAATACAGAGAATGAGACTGATTTCATCTAATGACACAGACATAGGGCAGTAATGTGGCCCTGAGCAAGGCAATGATGTACAGAAGGATGAACAGGATGGGGATAAAGAAGCATTGAGTATTGACATGTGGCTCAAGAAGTTGGGCTGCAGAGCAAGAAGACTGGAAGATGCCTAAGAAGCGGTTGTGTGTTAATGGTAATATGAGGCGAACTGTATATCCTACAAGCTGATGAGAAGATTGAAGATACAGGAGACAACTGAAACATACATCTTCTGAGGATGAAGGGAAGAATTTAGGCTGTAAGCACAGGTCGGGCAGCCTTGGCAAAGAGGAAATCCCTTCATTTACTGACATGTAGAAAAGGGAAGGTGGCAGGAGGAGGACAGGACACTAAGAGAACTCCATCATTGTGCAGTCACTGTTAACTGGTTACCCAATTCCACTCCCACCTGTACTAAAGAGACTAAAAAAATCGAGAATGCTGGCTTTCAAGGACTCCTTTGCAGCTATGGGTAACGAGGTGACTCAGATTTGGCTACGGATTCAGAGGCTTCAATTTCTGGAAAAAAAAAAAACAGAAGCTTTTGAACTTCCTTCTTCCTGCCTGGAAGAAGGGCATCACACCCAGAGGTGAGGCAGCCACCTTGCACCCATGAGATGGAAGCTTCATGCTAAGGATGTCAGCAGGAAGCCTGAAGGAGCCAATATCTCAGGGATGTCCCACATTCTAGGGCTTCACTTCCTTCACAGATTTCTCACTACAGCCCCCTTGGCAGACTTCTGAACTCTCCTAACTAATGTACACATGATGAGCTCCTCCTGCTCTATGAAGCATCAAGGGAGAGGAGAAGAATGGCAGGGGAAGGATGTTAGGGAACTGAGAGAAATGACTGACAATGTGAAATGTGTAACTTCTATTACGGTTGTGCTTTTTTTTTTCCCAGCAGCACTTGGGTTCGTCTCTACAAATCTTTCAGTTCTCTCCCGCCACCCAAAAACCCTCCATATTTGTTCCCAAAGAATCCAGCCAGGAAGAAGAGCAGCAAAGAGAGGTAGGAACAATGGAGGTACAAAGAAGCAAGCTGGCCTTCACTGGATATTTATCGGAACTGTGGGATGGGCTTAGCACATTGTTTTCACTATATTTGCACATTGGAAAATATAGTACATGGTTCATAAGTGTGCATCTTATGAAGCTGAAGAACCTTTTGGAAACAGAAAGAGGCCAACAACAGTAAAGTGTATACTAATGGCTGGGCTATGGACACAGCCCCTCTCTGGACACTGACCCCACCCCATGATCTGCATAAGCAAAGCATGGCTCTCTCCGACCTAGACTCATCGCAGGAGCTTCCCGCTGCCTTCCTGCCCATTCGTCAGACTGTGTCGGGCAAGGGCCAGGGCCTGGATGCGGGCCTGGTGGAGCTTCTCTCCTTCACTGGCTTGGGGCAAGTTGGTGAATATTGTGTGGATTTAAGGAATTCCCAGCTGTATCTTCACCCCACAAAGATGGACTTAACTCCATGTGATGACAAAATAATTCAATCATGGAGAGAACCCTGATTTCTTTGAGGTATAAGAGTGGGCACTCAATAAAATGCTGATATTTTTCCAAATCATAAAATCATTACGAAGTAATTCTTTTGTACTTCTCCCAGGCCTTTCTTCCCCCGTCATCAAAATTTTCTGTAATTAACTCTCAACTACTTTAGAATTTTGACACCCTCATGCTACTGTATTTGTGCCTGTGATTAACACTTCATTCTTCATCCTCTATTATAAATTCTTTTAAAATAAAAACTAGTCAAAAATATCATTTGTCATAATGACTCAAGAATTTTCTTCTGCCTATTGAGAGGCAAGGAGTAGTAATGGATGCTGGAGATAGGGCACAGATTAGGCACACTGAATCCTGTGTCACTAAGCCCTCCTTGAGTTTTAGAGGCCTGATGTCAATTGGCAAGTTCCCATCCCATGTGTATTTCACCCCCCATATTCCAGGAACATGGATGGTGAATGAATGCAAAGATCATACTTGAAATATCTAGAGCCACTTTTATAGATCTATTCCCTTCTTTTGCAGGTGGTTAAACAGAGGCACAGTTGCATTCAATAAAGTTTGTTCAGGTTACAAAGCTTTTTTAGAAACAGACCAACACTCAAGTGTACCGGCTAAGCCTTGAACTCATCCTGCTGAGAAGACAAGTTCTAATTCAAGTAGAGATATGAAGGAGGTATTTGGATAACAGAGTGGCCCTCGGATAGGACAAAAGAGAGCTGAGTAAATAAAAGCATGCTGGGAAGGAGGATGAGTGGATTATTTTTCCTACTTTTTGCTTTCTTGGTTGACGAAACAAGAGTTTAGCATCCGATGCAACTGTGTTAAAAGTGGCGGCGTTTCATTTATGCCACGGGGTGGCTGTAATGATTATATGAATTAAAGAGTTAGGAGTCTTAGAAGACCGACCTGATGGTGCAAGTTTGTAATCCCAGCACTCTGGGAAGTTGTGGCAGGAGTTATAAATTCCAGCCTAGCCTGAGCAACTCAGCAACTCGAAAATACCACCCCCCCCCCCAAAAAAAAAAAAGTGCAGAAAAACGCCGCACACGGAGCCAGTGCTCATTACATCTTTTATTTCAGTGCATAATTTGATATCCACTTTGAAAAAAGTCAGCTTCTCTAACTTTCCCTTAAGTTAAAAATACATTTAATATCAGCTGATACAAGATCCGGCTCTGTAGTCCAGGGCGGGTCCTGAACAAACTCAATAGCCCAGGCTGGCCTTGAACTCAACAACAACCCTCCTGCCTCAGCCTCCTGAGTCCTGGGATTACAGGCGTGCGCCCCCACACCCGGTTTATGTGGTGCTGGGGAATCGAACCGGGGGCCTTTGCTATTCAAGCGCTTCCACCGTTGAGATACGCCCACAGCTCAAACCAGCCGTTCTCTTCCCAGTCTTGACCCAGTTAGGAAACCTCAAGAGTTGTCAGAGAGTGAACAAGAGGAGGACGACGACAGACAGCAAAGGGGAACTCTGAGTGTGGGGGACACTGCCACACTTGCCTAACCAGGAGCCGCACTGGGGGCCGGAGGAGGCAGGGTGGCGAGCCGACCAAGGGCGGGGATCTGGGCGCGCCAGGCGGGACGCGAAGGAACGCGGAACCTCCCGGCGGAGTGTGCCTGTTTCCAGAGGGAGCCTGAGTCGGACGCTACCGCCGACGCCGCTAGGAAGCCGGCTTCCGGCCCGGCTTCCGGCCCGACTTCCGGCCCGGCTTCCGCCCACGGGTGTCCACGGCAAGGCAGCGGCGGCGCGGCGGGATGAGGCAGAAGCACTATCTAGAGGCGGCGGCGCGGGGCTTGCACGATCGCTGCCCGGGCCAGGCGCGCTATCTGCTGTAAGAGAGGGGCGGGAGGCAGCGGCGGCGGGCGGCGCGCTGCCCTCCGCTTCTTACCAGTCTTTTTCTCTCTTACAGCTGGGCCTACGCTTCGTCGCACGGTAGGGCGCGCCGGTCTTCTGGGGTTAGGCCCCTCCCGCCCTTTTCGTCCCCTCTTCATTTCGCGCAGCTCTCGGCGTGGTCCGAGAGACGGCCGATCTCCCACTCCTCTCAGAAATTCGAACGCCCTCGTGGACCTTACGTTGCCTGACGCGTTAGTGGCCCTTGGCACACTGATCCCAGACTTCTCGAAGTACTTTCCACATGGTTTCCCGCTCTTCACAGAGTGCATCCCTGAGGCCGCACTTCTCGGTTTGCTTTGCGGGCACCTCCAAATCCCTCGACCTCTAAATATTGTGGTTCTCACCCCACAACTCGGCCCTTGTTCCTAGCTACACTCACTTGGCAACAGCTTTTCGACAACACGTGCCATGACCTTCCAATTTCCAGCCCAAATCTCGTCTCCAAATTCAAGGTTTCGGTACCAAATATCTTCTCATGTTTTTGAACATCTGTTTGGCATTTCAAACCTGTGTCCCTAGCCTGAATGTTACCCCCACAAACTTCTCCAGTTCTCCCCATTTCAGTGAATAGTATCCTTGTGTGCGCCCAGAACTTTGGGGGCACACCTGACTCCCTAACAGTCTCTTTTCCCCCATCCCAAACCAAATCTAGCCACTTTTCATTTTCTCCACTGTTTGCACCCTGATCCAACCCGTGTCCTGGATTACTGCCAACAGCTTCCAGGCATGCCTGCACTCTGTTCTCAAGCCAGCAGCTACAGTAATTCTTACAAAAATTAAGGCAAGATATCATTCCCGCTTTGCCATATATAGCATTGTACTTAGTAACAAGTAATGAACCCGTAGGAAAGGTTAGAAGTGTGCCTGTTTGAAGGGAATGAATGATGGAGTTTTACAGAATAAATTTATTGTGAGTTTTTATTTGTATAATTTTAGATGACAAGAGCACTTTTGAGGAAACATGTCCATACTGTTTCCAGTTGTTGGTTCTGGATAACTGTCGAGTGCGCCTGAAGCCCAAAGCCAAATTGACACCCAAAATACAAAAACTTCTTTCCCGAGAAGCAAGAAATCATACACTCAGTTTTAAAGAAGCAAAAATTGTGAAAAAGTACAGAGACTCCAAGAGTGTCTTGGTAAGATTTCAGGTCCAGTATAATTTTATTCTTTCACTTAAAAAATTAGCTTCTCTCTGACTCAGAGAATTACAGTAGTATATTTGAATAATCACAATATACATAAACTTGTTCTAGTGATGTTTTAAGAATACAACTTATTTTTATCTTTCATAATGACCTAAAACTAAGTATTGTAAGATTTTGTTTTCAGATTTTATTGTTGAGCATAATTTTCAAAAAGCTTAGAATTTCTTAAGCTGACCAGTATTAGTCTACATGAACTGCAGTTATCAATAAATGATCAGTTAATGTTCTTTTCCTCACACAACTGTACCTTATGTAAGTAGATAGCAGTATCACTTCTATAGCATTTTCCTTATGTGAGAGCGTAGTTATTTATGTGCTCAACAAAGGTGAGTACATATTGTATTTATTCAGTATTAAGGATCTGCTGTGCCGCAAAGTGCTTAGTGTTTGAAATATAAAATGGAATAAAGTAAAATCAAAGTTATTTATGGCTTACTATATAGAGGCAAGTAACAGATACATTTTGTATCCTGCGTACTCTATGTAAACATTGGACAACTGTTCAGATAACTGCCACTTGGTCAGCACTCTGCTGGTCCTAGAAGTTATTGTAGCTTAGCTCTAGCCCAAGACGATAGTTAGTAATAACCTGGATTGAAAATTTTCGTATTTTGGAGATTATCTATATTAGACAAGTTTGCCATAATATTAAATGTTTAAAGAGAGGAAGAAGAGATGGAATATTGAATTAAGTATGATTCATTTACTTTCGAGAATTGTATTTTTTAAACATCTCTGTCACATACTCAGAAAATATTCCTGAATTGGGAGATAATAAGTACTTCATGTCTTCCAGTGTTTTGCCTTCATGAAGTTTTTATTCAACATATCTTAATGAGATCAGCTAGGATGGCGTATTTTGCTATTTAATCTCTATATGTAGTCACTTTCAAAAAATATTTCCATTGCATTTTCTTTTGAAAAATTTTAAAAATTTCTTTTTTAATGTTTTAAAATTTACATACACATAAGCCAGGCATGGTGGCACATGCCTGTAATCCCAGCACTCAGGAGGCTGAGGCAGGAGGATTGCCATGAGTCCAAGGCCAGCCTGGGCTCCATAGTTCAAAACCAGCCTGGACTACAGAGTAAGACCATATCTCAAAAACAAAATTTACATGCCACAGCCCTTTCTTCTTCTCACCTCCTTAATCCTTCTCTCATTCCCAGGCCTTCTCCACAGAATATCTTCCTACTTTCTTCCATCTCTTTTACTTTTATTGTGGTTTGATTTTTTCTTACTAGAGGTTATATGATTTTAACCTTCTATGTCTGATTCTTTTCACAAAGCGTAATGGTCCCAAGGTGCATCCATTTTCCTACAAATGATTTAGATTTCTCTTTATAGCAGAGTAGTACTCCATTGTATAAATATATATCTTTATTCGTCTTTTATTGGATATATTGACTTCTTCCAAGATCTGGTATCATAAATTGTGCCGCTGTAAACATGGATAGTCATGCACAGTCTTGTATGATGACTATTAACTATTTTGGGAAGATATCCATAGGAGTTATAACTGACTCAAATGAAATACCTATTTTCAGTTTTTTGAGGAATCTCTATGCTGCTTTCCATTATTGTACTGGTTTACAGTCCCCCAGCAATGTAAAAAAAAATCCTTTCTCCCCAAACCTTGCCAGCATTTGTTTTTTGAGTTCATAATAGCAGCCACTCTTATTGGTTATAAAGAGAACCTCAGTGTTGTTTTGATTTGCGTTTCTCTGGTGGCTAAAGATACTGAACATTTTTTCATGTGTTTATTGGCCAATTGGACTTCTGAAAACTACCTACTTTCAGTTGCCCATTTTTTGGTTGGGTCTTTTATTTTGGAGGTCAGATTTTTTTCAGTTCCTTGTGGGGTTTTTTTTTTTTTTTTTTTTTTTTTTTTTTTTTTTTTTTTTTTTTTTTTTTTTTTTTTTTTTTTTTTTTTTTTTTTTTTTTTTTTTTTTTTTTTTTTTTGCAACAAGGTCTCTCTTTGTAGCCCAGGCTGGTCCTGGGCTCACTATGTCACCCAGGCTAGATTTGGACTCAAAACAATCCTCCCATCTCAGCCTCCTGAGTGCTGGGATAACAAGTATGTACCACCATGTCCAGCTTTATGTGGTGTTGAGGAATTCAAGTCCGGGATTTAACCACTATGCCATTCCTCCAGGCCCTCTTTGAATATTCTTGATGATAATATTCTGAAAAGTAGCTAGATATTTTTTCTCATCCTGTAGGTTCTCTCTTCACTGTGTTGTTTTCTTTGATGTGCAGAAGCATTTTAATTTTATATAATCCCATTTTTGATTCTCGGTGTTAACTCATGTGCTTTAAGTATTGAGAAAGTTCTAACCTATACCTATGTCTTCAAGAGTTTTGCCTATTTTCCAGTAAGTTAGTGTTTCAAGCATAAATGTCTAAATCTAATCCATTTTGATTTGATTTGGGTGCATAATGAACAGTATGTGTCTAGTCTCATTCTTTGCATGTAGCTAGCACCATTTGTTATACAGACTATTATTACTTAAGCATATGCTCTTGGCCTCTTTAGGCTCCTGCCTACATCACTTCCTAATATGGCTGCCAACATCTGCTTCTCTCAAGCTGGTCTACTAAGGTCTAGGAGGTCTTTTCAAGGGGAAGCTTGCAGTGCACTTACAGCTTGCACTACCTGCAGGCTCATTTCTGGTGGTTAGAGCTAACAGCTGGTGTCAGTTCCTGTGGCTCCTGGCTTTCCTCAATCTGAGGCTGCCAGTTGCTGTTAATTCCCGTGGCTCGCAGCTCCAGGCTTACTTTGGTCTGCAACTGCCAGGGGCTTGTGTCCCTTTCCAGGTGGCCTGGGGGCATTTCTTGGGCTGGTGTGTTCTTCAGCTTCTCATACATCTACAGGGTTCCAACCTTCCTGTGGCCTTCTTTCAGTTGCTGGAGCTCTTCTCCCTCTCCTAGCTATTTGAGCAGATAGTTTTTAACTGTATCTCAGCTTTTCGAATGAGCCTGCGAGGAGCCATTGAGCAGTACTCCTACTCGGCCCACCAGCTTGCCCAAAGTCCCATTTGTATTTTCTGCTAATGAATGTCTGAGTGCTTGTCATCTAAACCAGTATATGTTCTTCAGAGACGTGGGTTGAATTCTGAGAAATTGTGAGATGTGGAAGAAAGGCATTTAACTACAAAATGGATTCTTAAGAAATTAATCCTGAGGCGCTAGAGGAATGGCACAGCAGCACAAGACCCTGAGTTCCCCAACATCACATAAAGCTGGGCATGGTGGCTCATGCCTGTAATCCCAGCACTCAGGAAGCTGACGCAGGTGGATTGTCCTAAGTTCAAGGCTGGCCTGGGCTATACCAGTGAGTTCAGGACCAGCCTGGGCTACAGATGGAGACCCTATCTCAAAAAAAAAAAAAAATCCTGAAATCATAGCTAATGATGAAGTATGAGAATATGGTAACTCATTTGATTTTATAAATTACTTTAGGCCTGCCAGTACTTACAGAATCAATTAAATACTTGAAAGATCCACTTAAATTTTTAGTGATACTCTGCCATGTTTTATTGAGAAGGAGTTGAAGTCCATCTACAAAAACATTACTGATGCTGTTACAAAGAACATCCAGATATTAGAATGTTATACTTAGGTTCTTCCCCATTTATTTTGAAACACGGTTTTATATTGGAAAAGTAGAGTTCATTAACTTTTTAAAACTCTTGGCATTTCAATCGGGAATTTTCTTAAAATTTTTGTCTGATTCCTGCTGCTATATTGCAAGAGGGCAGTCTTTGTGTTGCTTACTCCTTTTCAGAAAAATTAAGAAAATGTGTGGTTTATTGGATTACATTGTAAGAGAACTCATTGAACTGATATTTTTTCTTTTATGGTAGTTGGTTACTTGTAAAACATGCAACAGAACAGTTAAACATCATGGTAAAAGTAGAAGCTTTCTATCAGCATTGAAGAACAGTCCTGCTACTCCTCCAAGTAAAGTCAGCCTGAGGTTACCAGAGGGAAAGACTCCAAGTTCTACAAACAAAAATCATGAAATGTTTGGTTCCACAGGCAAAAACTCAGCATTGCTTTTCAGGTATTTTAATTCATCTATTGTTGAATTGTCAGGACTGACTCAAGTATTTCTTCTAATTTCCTTTGGTATAAACTAAATATCTCATACAGTTGAAAGCTTGGCCCCATTTTTCCCTCCGTTCCGTAACATCACACCTAAACCATCCCAATGCATATGACTTCCAATTATATTACTCTTTAAGGGTGTATTTTTAACTAGTTCATCCAACTGCATGTCCAAAACTTAGTTCAATGAGGAAGGGAATAAACTCCTGAGGAAATCTGATGGAATGGGGATTTGTCAGGTGATACTACTATTTTACTAATCCTATTCAATATTCAATTCTATGGACGTTTGTTCGTCTCTTGAACATAACAAATTCATCAAGGACTAGATAATCTCTGGTTATTGAATTTTTTGTTTGGCTTGTTTGTAAAACTGTTTAAGAATTAAAATTTCAAGTCCAATTTTTTGTATCCTTGATTTTAATTACTTTGATATTTGATATAAGAAGTAAACTTAAAATTTTTTACTCAATTAGATAAATGTTGTAAAGTATGGCTTATTTAAAGCAATTTGATTGCATTTAAATAAGTCATTTGCCCTCCATAGTCATGAGATCTGCATCTGCATATTCCATCAATTTTGGGTCATGTATACTCACAAAAATAAAATTGTCTGTACAGACTTTGTCCTGTCAGTATTCAAACAGTATGATATGGCAACTATATACTACTATATGTTTTATTAAATATAGTAAGTACTCTAGAAGTGAATTAAACTCTACAAGAGGATATGCATGGGTTATTTACAAAAACTATGCCTCTTTATATGAGGGACTTGAGTACCTTTGGATTTTGATATCCATGGGTAGGGCAAGGTAGTCCCAGAAACAGTTCCCAGTGGGTATCAAAGGATGGCTGTACTCAAGACATATGGAGAATGGGGAAGATACTGCACATTTACCATACTAACAAATCCCAAATAAGGACTCAACGGTAGGACTGGAGGTACAGCACAGCCGTTAATAGTGCTTGTCTAGCAAATGCTAGGCCAGGGGTTCGATTCCCCAGCACCACATACACTGGGTGTGGTGGTGTGTGACTGTAGTTCCAGCACTTGTGAGGCTGAGGCAGGAGGATAGGTATGAATTCTAGGCCAGCCTGTGCCACATAGTTTGCTGAGGAACAGTCTGATTGCAGAGCCAAACCGTGTCTCAAGGGGGGCGGGGTGGGGGGAGATTCATGGGGATAGAACACAATGGAAGGAATGAAATACATTCATACTAGGTGGGAATTCATTTATTCAGCGGATATGTCTAGAGTACTTTCTGTGTACCTGGCACTGTTGAATAGCCTTAGAATGGACAATTAGTAGTGTAGTGTCTGCCTTACAAAGCTAACCTAATGGGGGAAGATATACAATAGAATGGTACCTATATTTGCAACTTGAGGTCCTTCACCTTGGAGAAATGAAGTAGTCTTGACCTGTGAAGAGTTTTCAGTCTTTGCTTAGAACTCTTGTGAGTGTTGACATCAAGCTCAATGACAATACATTTTCTTCAGGCTTTTCAGGTATGGTAAGGCTGCTAGGACCACCAAGGTACCTCCTAAATCTTGATTTTTAAAAAATGATAGTGGCTGTATGAAATCAGCCACTACCTATTTATAATATGGAAGAGCAGGAAATTGTAGCAATTATCTGAGGAAAAATATTTTATTACCGTATAACTAAATGGACTTTTTTATAACTAGAGTTGTTTTCTTCTAGAACACCAACACCTGGCAAATCACCCATTTGCTCTTCAAAGAATTTGAACAAAAGAAAGAAACACTTCTCTCAACTAAAAATGTTGCTTAGTCAAAGTGAATCCCAAGAAAATCCAACACTGGACTTCAGAAAGTTCTTATCTTCACTGTGAAGACTAGACTTGGAAAATAAGGAACATCTGCTATAATTCCTGAAACTAAAGCTAGTAAAACAAATTTTAAAAACCACCTTATTCTTTGAATATATGGAATATAGGTCCAACAGCAAACCTTTTCGGGCTTCCTTCATTGTTTATGGGGAAAAGATTAAAAACAATAATGAAACTATCACAGGGTGCCCACTTTGTGTGAATCAAAACATAAAAATTTTGTAAATAGTAAATATATATACAGAAATTGAATGATGATATTTTCCTGTCCTTTAGTTTTAGTAATTTTTTTAAAGCAAATTGACCTTAGCATGAGGGGTCTTGTATTCATCCTTCTGTTTGTCTGTAGCTTTTCTGCCAATTCAGAAAAGGGACCAAGAAAATAGCCTTGTTTTTCTTACAGTCATATATATATGACTTCTATAAATAAAATCTGAACATAATTCCTATCCTGAATGCAAATATGAATATCTCGTACTTCCCCCCAACTCCCCAGTGGTGGAGACTGAACCCCTGGGGTTCACACATGCTGTGTAAGCATTCTACCACTGAGCTAAACTCCCAGCCCAGCATTGATCATAGGTGATCCAATAAGATAATGGGATTTCTGATTTTGTAATTTTCTATTCCTGTACTAATATTTTGCCTTAAACTGGCACTGCAATTTGCTGTGGTGAAGACTTTCTAGGTCCAAAAATTAGAATACAGCATAGTAAAATTTTAGCTATCTCAAAATCTTTCTGGAATATGACTTTTAATAAGCTAGAATTTTATTCAACCTAACTTTAAAAAAGTTCTTCAGACTACAGAGTACAGGATCTGCCTAGACTATTACAGAGGGACAC